>NW_010729199.1:86014-113521 GCF_000365185.1 Nelumbo nucifera
CGGGAGGAAGAATATATAACCAATCCTTTGCTTTATCTCGTAAAGTAAATGGAAACGCTATTAATTTTACCTGGTCCTCGGTCATACCTTGTGGTTTCATGCTTGAACAGAAAACATGGAATTCCTTGAGATGTTTGTGAGGGTCCTCACCTGAAAAGCCATGAAAAATAGGAAGTAATTGAATCAATCCAGATTTTAGTTCGAAGGCTACCTCAAGAGTGGGATATATTATGCATAGGGGTTGTTGGTTCATGATTGGTGCAGCCAACTCCCTTTGTGTTCTCTCTCTATCAACCATCCTTTCTTTCTCTTCGAAGATGGGTTGATCACAAGTTGGTAGGTCGAATTCAGAATTCACCCTTTTAGGTGAACGGTCCTTCCTTTGCTTCGCCTCTTCCTTAAACAACGGGTAGTCTTCTCAATTTTGGGGTTGTACTCTATTTCACCTCGTTGAGAAGCACAAGTCATAAAATAGAAGAGGTTAACAAAATAGAAGGTAACAAGCTATGAAATTAAAATAGCTCCCCGGCAACGGCGCCAAAATTTTGATGGGTTGTCGAAGACCTCAAAATTAATGCTAGTCCCATAATAAAATTTTTGTTGTAATAGTGGCACTAGGTCGAATCCCACACGGAGTGGGAAAAGTAAATAATTAAAATTTCTAAAAGAACAAGAAAGCAATAGCAATATCAAACAAGAGAAATCAGTCTTACTGAATTCTGATTCAAGGGTTCGGGTTGATCAATTGGTCATCGATCATAGGTAGACTTCGGCAGTCTTGCAATTCAAGCATTTAACCTTAGATTTATTAGGATAGCCATAATAAACCTTGTATTTTCCTAAATCAGCTGACCAAACCCATCATTCGATCAACACTTATCACTAATCGACTAGGTACGATAGCATTCCATATCAATTAGTGATAGCATTAAGCTTTGTGAAAATAGTTAAACCAAAATAACAATAATTGAGATAGCTGCAATTATCGAATCTTGTTCCATTGATTCCCTTAGGTTAAAAATGTCAATACATTGATCAAAGGCTGTCACGAACAATTGACCCAGAAAGATATTAACCTAATTGCTACTTGTACCACTATTCGTGACAATTACGGATCACCGAACGATGGATAGCAGTAGGAAAATCAATATTAATTAATTTGTCAGAGTAATTAACATTAACATCCAWWGAGAATAWGCACAAGAAYCAATGAATACTTGAATTAAAAAGCAAGAACTTGAATTAAATACAAAACCTCATGATGACTCAATCGAACCTCCCCCCTTTGAACCAGAAAAGAAAAGGCTTAGCTGCTCATGATTTTCGAACCCTCCAGGCTTTGCATCTCAGTAGGCTGAACTGATCTTCTTGGTAGCTTGAGTTGCTTGATACTTGATTGTTGGATGATGAGTGATGCCTAAAGCTGGTCTGCCCCCCCCTTTATATACTTTTAGGAGGAGGATCTCTCTCCAACTCCTTCTAGGAGATTAACCTCAAGTTAGAAAGTCTTGATCTGTTTTGAACTAATCCCATCCTATCTCTTATCTTGTGACCTAATCCAATCTTCTTATCTTTATAGGATTACATTCAAAAATTTAAATCTAATAAGACTCTCTTTCTGGAGGTTACATTCGAAATTGGGACTCTAGGCTCTTGAATTCGAGTTGGGCTGCTACAAGGCTCTTCTGCGAATTGGGCTTCAGCTGTGAAATGGGCTTTGCTACGAACTTGCTCCAACTTCGGGCCCGGTTTCGTCTTTGATGTGGACCGAATCTGTCAAAACCCAAAACATAAAAGTTGTGGGCCTTTCTTTCATCTTTATGATTCCTCTTTAATTATCCAAATCAGAGTCCGGAATTGAGAGTTATGCCCAGATTACTGAATGGTGCTGAAACTGTGCAAAATCATCCGATTTGCCTTGTTTTCTTCCAATTGCCATCTTGCTTGCCCTGAATCGAAATACAAGAGTAATGAGTCCAATTAAGTGATAAATTAATGAAAAAAAGTGAATATTTGGGGATAAAAATAGGGTACTTTTTAGTCTCATCACCATGGTAATGTGATGATACCATGATTTAATGACAGAGATAACTGCCTAACGAAGAAGAAGAAGAGGCATACATTTGTAAGTATGATGTCTAGGAGCTTAATTCCAGCCTTCGACTCGCAAAACTTTGGTTGATTGTTGTTGCAGAAAAGAAAATAGAGAATTAATAAAGAATAAAAATTTGCAATAGTTCTTCGACTCGATCGTAGTGAAAGATGGGGAGTGGAACGATTGCACCACCAACTGCCATCAGGGAGTGGTTCACTATAGCTTCCATCAGGGAGAGGGACAGTGAAGAAGATGATGAAAAAGAAGAATAAGAGAGAGGGAGAGGGATGAAGGGAAATATTGGGTATTAAAGAAATTTTATATGTCACATGGTGTCACGTGTGTATGGATTTTGATGGAACAGTAACGGATGCTAACGGAAGGGGTAGAGCTAGTCAATTGTCATAAATAGTAGGGGTGGTACAAGACTATAGTTAAGCAGTAAAGGTACAGTTAGTCAATTACCTACATAGTAGGGGTAGTTTAAGAAATTTGCCCTTAAATTAAAAGTCAATGATTCCATTCTATTTGTTTGAGCCTCAATTGCCAATCAATTTGTTGCCTGATTTGCATCGCGATACACATGTTGATAAGACCATGGTTTTAGGCAAGGCCAAAGGCCTAAGCCTCAAGGTGAGGCAAACAAAAAAGACCTGGCCTCAATAGCCCTTCTCTCCATGGTGAAGGCTTAGGCCTTACAATGTTAGAGGCCTATGCCTTTAAGGACATTTTATGGGAACATTGTTAACGGGACTTAGTATAAAAATTTTCAAGAGTATGATAATCTACTCAACTTCAGCTTATGCCATTCCACAACCTCTTTATGCTGAGTTTGGAAAGAGTACAAATGCAAATACATATAAAATAACATAAAATATAAGGTTTTGCACTCTACATATTTACATTTTTACTCCTTCCAAACTGAGCCTTAAGAACTTGTTCACTAAAAGACAAAGCAATAAGCCTTTTCAATTCAGCATATCCAACTATTATCAAATGACCCCTAAGTTACCTCATCCAAATGCAGTCTAAAACAAACCAATGGAACCACAAAGAATAAACCAACCTCCATGCTTTTAAATAACAATGAGAAAAAAAACAACCCAAGGAAAAAGTATTAGAGAATATAAAATGAAAAGAAAATAAAATTTTGGCACTTTGGATATATGATTATCTTTTTAATAAAAAAAAAATGTTAGCTTGGTCCCTAGATCAAGTCAAATTCATGATGGATCGGGTAATGTAAATCTAGAAAAAATAATTTATATTTCCTTCATTTGTTTTTTCTAATAAATATAAATACATAGTTTTTATTTTCCCTTTTCTTATGTTTGAGGTGTAGGTTAGCTGGTGGCTAGATTGAGGAGGCGGTTTCTTTGAAACACAAAGAAAGACCATGGGTAAAGGGGATTGAATCTAAAGCTAGGGCGTCAAGTTGGGACGATAGAGTTGGCAATCAATGATAAGGATACTTGATAGCTGAATGAATTTCGTTACGAGGAGGATCTCTATTTATGGGAGAGATCCTGAGATCCTAAAAGGAAGGAGTTAGAGGTGCTCGTTTCCTACTAGGAAAGGGAATATTGGATTCGCAGTCAATCGTTAAGTGCAGTGCTGGGGTTTCACCACGTGTCCCTATGGGTATCTTTTCGAGGATTGGCTTTCCTTTCACTCGGAGATCCTCATAACTCACATGTGCTACTACGTTTTGTGTGTCTTATTTAACTGACATGGTGCTAGTAACGTCACCGTCTGGCGGATGGCATCTTATTAGATTTACATGGTGCCTTGTCACATTCGTTGCTTCGACATTATGCGTACAGGTGGCATCTGGATGCAATTCTTAGCAGACCGGGGTGCCACAGCGATTGAGGGTTTACCCTAGGGCCGAGTATGTGTGAACCTCACTGTAGGTTCAATCCAATTTGGCTCGAGCTAAGAATGGGTCATCACGAGTGTGCGATGAACCACGGGTTTATCATAGTCCTGTGATGTGCGCTGTAGGTTCATCGCAGGCCTGTGATGCACTGTGGGTTCATCATAGAGGAAATGTTGGCTACAGACTGATCGCAAGCGTCCACGTGGTATCAATGTGGTGTTTATTGTACTCTAAGGGGTTAAGTGAGCATTGTATACCTACACGAGGCTTACACCTCAAAATGCCTTGAGGCTTAGGCCTTGCCCTTTTTACACCCAACCGCTTCACCTCTGCCTTTAGCCTTTTAAAACTTTGGATAAGACATCTCTCTCGAAGATATCCTTCAACTACAAACAATTTGCCTTGGTGGGACATGGTTTTATTGCAAGGCTAAAACCATGAATAATGGCTTTCAATGTATTGCTATGACTAGTGGCATAGTCAGGAACTCTTTATACTGTAGTCATACAATAATTTGAAACTTCATAAATGTCAAAAATTATTATTATTATTATTATTATTATTATTATATTTCCAACCCCAGGTTATAACTCATAGAGAATCGTCTATTTGGGAGGGAAATAATTTTTATTTCATGCAGCAAACTTCTTTTTCTTTACTAGCACTACATATTGTACATTACATAGTGAATAAGGGGTGGAGGAAGCATAAGAAAGACATGAGGTCTACTGATTTTTTAGGTATCAATCAACTAGGACCAAAAACATATAGTAGTTAAAAGAAGTTGGAAAACAGAAAACCAGTCATAATCATAAGTATTGTCGCTCTCATTTTGAGAGCAGGGATTTGCAGAAATAAGAGAACCATGCCGAGGTTGATTTGCAAACCACATATTGCAATATACATTAGCAAATGGAGAGACGTCTATGAGCAGGGGCAGAGCTAGGGGTGGTAGAGGGGAACCATGGCCCTCATATCCGTTGAAAATCTCCATTTTACTTATTTAAATCCCACTTAGATTTTAACCCCCTACCTATGTTTACTAGCTTTTGTCCCCCTATTCATGCTTGCTAGCTTTTCGTCCCCCTCAATAAAAAATCCTAGCTTCACCCCTCACTTTGAGAGACAAATGATATAATAAGTGAAGGATAACAACATCTATACTATTTTAAAATGTACGAATAGCCCCTAAAAATTTCTATAATTTTAGTTGGACAAATTTTGCCCCTTTGTGTTAATGCTTTCTGATTTGAATTTAAGGACAAATTTGATATTTTGTTAATTGTTTTAAATGAGTTACTTAAATGAATTATAACTGAAAATTCATGAAGTGTTTAGCTAGAAAGTATCTCTCTCTCTCTTAATTAATATTGAACAAAATCATCGTTATTTAGTCATCTTTAAAAGTAGGTTCAATTGTCACTATTTAATGATTTTAAAATGTCGATTTTGTGTGGTTTGCAATTTTGATTATGGATTTTGGGTTAGCTCCATTAGTTTATAAGTAATTTCTGCTCAATCTCAAGATGTCTAAGAAGGTTCATCTGAAATATCCATTTCAAAAGGTCAATTTTTTTTTCTAAAAAAAAATTGACAGATAGGGTTTAAAAAATGATTTCTAAGATTATGAGCATCTCAATATCAACAAACAAAGAAAAATACTTGGGTGACTCAATTATTTAAAGCATAATTCATGAGAAGGCTTTGAATAACATCACAACTAAATGTAAGAAGAAAATTTAGGATTGGAAATTGAAAATTGTTTTTAAAGATGAAAGAGTGATCCTTATCAATTAAGTTTTGAATGTGTTTTTTCTATTTACAAGGCGCCAATTGGCTAGTCGGTAAGGTCTCTTGGATCAAACCCCACCTGCAGCTAGGTTGGGGGTATTGGGTTTGGGGAATGGGCCACCCCCATTGTGTAGCCTCATGGAGGAAAAAAAAGAAAAAATAAAAGAAATTTCAATTCCTCTATTTCAAATGATGTTCAAATGAACATACCCCAAAAAATATTAATAAAATTCAAAGTCAATTCTTTTGAGGCCCAAGAGAAGGCAAGGGAGCAATTGTAGGACAAGTTAGAAAAGGCTTTACAAATTAATGACTTATTTTTGGAAAAATCACTAAAAAGCCTTAGAGTTTCTGAAAAATCTATAAGAAGTATTTTCCCCTTTGTGTTAATGCTTTTGTATTTGAATTTGAGAGAAAATCAAGTATTTTGTTGATTGTTTAAAATGATATCAGAATAGGACAAATTGAGCCCTCTATTGTTAATTTCTTGTTGAATTATATAAGATGATCAAAATGGAATTCTTTTATGCTTCTTAAATAAAAGAAGTGGCAATGTGTCTAAATAGACATCTATAAATCACAAAACCTAAGGATTTGTAATTGAAATTGCATGGAGTCTTTAGCTGGACAATTTTAATTATTCTAAATACTTGGAGGTACATGTTGCACTACAAGAAAATTGGCCTTTAACAACAGTCACAACTTTGTTGCTAAATGTTAAAAAATTGTTCCTAAATGTTTAGTTACAACCAAGTTGGCTATTGCTGATAGTGCCGTGGCTAAAAGTTTTTAATTACAATCAATTGTTACTAATGGTGATGTATAGCAGCAGTCGATATAAATGTTGCTAAGGTTGTCTTTTTGCAACAACGAAACCCAACAATGACCCAATATACATTATTTGGAACAACTTCTATTGATTGTAGCTAAAAAATAATATTTGCAACAATTTGCTAAATGTACTCATATATGTCAATAGAAACAAGCACATTAATTGTTGCTAAAGCATAGGCAATAATTGATCAATTATTGGTTATAACTATCTTTTGTAACAATTCTCATTGAAATAAAGGCAATTATATAATTGGTGTGAATTGTTGACAAAACAATTCTAATTAATTGTTGCGAATATAATTAGCAACAATTCTGCAACTGTTGCTTATAATAATTTTAGCAACAGTAGTTATAGACTATTGTTAAATTAGCAACAAGTGAATAATTGTTACCGATTTCATTAATTATTCTTCATTGTATTTAGTTACAATTAAAAATGGTTGTCAATATTAATTTAGTTGTTGTTATTAATATCTTTAATTATTGTAAATAATTTGCAAATTGTTGTTAATAAAAAATTTGCACGTATTTAAAAGTAATACGATTGTTGCTAATGATCACATAATTGGAACTATTATCAATATTAATTTCATTATGTTACATCCATATAACATATTTTACATATAATTTATTATCGCCATTCATTTGTTCATTCAATTCAATCAATAGACAATCTTAAATCCATTAAATCCATCCATTATATAAATATGTATTCATTGGTTTCTAAAAGATAATGTATTTAAATCATCAAAAAATAAGATTTAAAAAGTTCATATACAAAAAAAAGTAATACTTAAATAAAAAAATGCTAGTCTCAATGGAAATTTCTTCTCATCAAATTTGTTCCCCTAGTGTTTAATTTTCAGAAGCACTAGCACCTTCATTATTATTCTCCTACAAAAAATAATGTATAAGTAATTTTATCAATCATGATCTTAAAAAACTACTTAATTTAAACTTTAAATAAATCTACTAAAAAAAATTACCTGCGATGCTGAAGTTGATCCAAGTAAGATTTTTGACAAGTCGATAGTTCCATTTTGAGCAAGATTAGCCAATAATGAAGTCATGGCCAACTGCATTTGGTCTTGTTGTGTCTTCAATTGTTCTCTTTTCACTCTTTCCTCCTCTAATTGCTTGTGCAAATTTTCATTCTCCATTTTCAATCTATCATTTTCTCCTTTTTTGCCCCAAACTTTTGATGGAGTTGGTCCAAATCCAAACAATCGAACATACTCACTATGCTCTGGACCAAGTACTTGAGAAATAGTATCCTGATGCCCATCGCTAATTTGTGAACTTTCTCTATCCAAATCTATCTCATCTAAATTTCTCTGCAATATAAAATAAACTTTAAAAGATTTCTTTAATTTCATATACATAAATTTATTAACAAATAATAATATTATAATAGCAATACTTACAATAGCATGAGCAATATCTTCATTTGGAACATTTCCATTCTTTCTTTTACGTGTGGCTCTAAACATCTCTGTTCGCATAGGTTCCCTTTTTTCTGGATGCTTGTTTTTCTTATTTTTTAACATAAAATAATTATAAGTTTACAACTTATGAATGTAAATTCAACTTAATTTATTTCAATAATAAATGGAAATTACCAATTCTTCTTGGATTTGCGTAAAAGACTTTGAACCAGAAACATGAACCATAGTATGCTTTACTCGGTTTGATTTACCTCTTCCGCTTTGAGCCTGCATTGTGCATTCATGTAAATGCATTATTTAAAATAAGAATAATAATTAAAACTAGATACATAAAAATGTTTGATGCTATAACTTACCTCAAATAAATCATTTGAAAAATACTTAACCAATTCTTTCCATTGATCCAAATGAACATCAGGAGGGCAATTTCTAATTCTTTCCTGATCAATTTCATATTTGTCATAATAGTTCACCTTTATTTTATTCCTATATGCCCTCCACCTCTATCCAAGATTTCGCATGACCCAATCCTTATATTTTTCTTCAAGTTCAAACTTCTGCAATTAGTTAATAAATTATAAAATTAAAATATATTAATTTTAGATTGATAAGGCAACATATAATAGAAAAATGATCTTATATGTATTATGTATATTGATATTATTACCTAGATCACTTGCCATACTTCATCCTTGTGCCTTTGTAGAACTTCATGCCAATCGACATAATGGATAGGTACAAGTCTCCCATTCCTTGCTTGCATTCCTATATAATTTAGAAAATTTTCTCTATGTTCCCCTATAGGTTGTAAATCATCATTCCATTGTAATTTAATTCTTTGATCATTGGGTAGTTCTACAATGTTTCTAAGGATTGTACTCCCTCGACCTCGAGTTTGTTTTCTTGTATTATTAGAAACTATACCAAAATAAATAATGCATATTATAGTAGCATACTTAAAAATAATATAAATATGAATTGTGAAACTTTATTCTTGTAAAAATTACCTGTAGGAACTGAACCAATAGAGCTACCAATTGTACTAATGGAAGGGGTATCTCTTTGTAAATTTGTTGCAACAAGACCTTCAGAGCTTGAAGCTTCATTTCTATTATTAGTAGGCATGTTGGTTCCCAAATTTGTAATAGTAGGCTGACTTTGCTCCCTTTGTATTGATTGTGGGGACGACATCTCAATATGATTATTGGATGGGGAGCTATGGATTGGTATATCAGCTTCTCTTGATGCATTCTCTCGGACTCTTTGTAGAAATAATTGACGTTTTGATCTCCTTATTTCCTATGCAATATTCCACTACATTAAATCATATGCACAAATTATTCAAATAAGCAGATAGCTAATAGGAACAAAAATAATGCATTAAGAAAAGGAAAATAAAAATGATTTATAACTTAACCCAAATATATTGATAAAAATTAAAAAGCTATGATAGCAACCAAATAACAAATCAACATCGATCTTAAGGGATGATGTAGCTATGCCATCAACAAAAATAGGGGAGCTAATCCTATTGATATTGGTTAATGATAAGGGAAGCTCATTTATATATGAAAACTCTACATAAGATAGATACTGCTTCCAACAATTTGGTAGGTAAAGGCAAGATTCAAAGTATCGATACATATCAGGTCGTATCGGTCGATACGTATTATATTAGGGGCTTCCCAACAATTTGGAGGTGTTTTGGGGTTGACTGGTTCAAGGGGTGGTCGGACCTTACAATGACCCCTTTGAACCTTAAAAAAAAACTAAAAAAATAAAAGAAATAGGTACCGGTACACACCGCTACACCTCTACCGGTGTATTAGGTGTATCGATACTTTGAACCTCTGGTAAAGGTTTGGTATGTCTACAACTCTACATAAGATAGATACTTCTTCCAACAATTTATCAAGGTATTACATTTGCATTCATGGCTCATTCTACATTGATTTTGGTTTTGTTAGATAACCATAAAATAAGATATATCTAATTTTCTGACTATAGAAACAATTACCTTGACCCTGGCCTTTTATGGGTTGCTTATAAATTCAAAAAGGAGGAGATTCAAGAGGATGTTGTCTCTAATACTCCCTGAGAACTATTGATCAGAACCTTGCCCATGAAAACCATATCAATTATAGAGAGAGAGAGAGGCGTACAAGATACAAGCATGAGGGTTAGGAATAGTAAGACACCACAAAGAATGCTTGAAGCAACAACATGCATTGCATATGGAAATCAACCACTTCAGCTGTTACCAAAAGGCCCCTAAGCCAATTAAGGGTAAGTATTAGCTAAATAGGGACCCACATGAATGAACTACTCAATGCAAAAGCTAAAGCCTTTGTATCTCTAATTAGAAATCTGAAGGCCATCAATCCTAAGAATGCTTGAAGCAATAACATGCATTGCATAAGGAAATCAATTTTTGTAAATATCTAAATAAAAAGGGAGGAAAAACATAAACAGAAGAAGATTTCATTAATCTATAAATTATTTATTACATCTCTCAAGTCAATGGATAAAATCAAGTATAAAATTCTAAAGAAATATAAGGCTTCATTTTAAAAGTCGGTGCAACAAATCATCTGGTGTGTCTACTTCTATTCCTTCAACATCTGTCCTATTCCAATTGGAATCATCATCATTGAAAAACTAGTGTCTCTTGCAACATTGGTTCCTCACTAGGTAAGCTTTGCATAGTTGTTGCTTCCTCATCTAAGGTATTGCCTTCACCCATATTGAAGAAATCTCTTGTTCTTGTTTCGACAACAATCTTCCAATCAGGGTCTATAGGATCAGGAACATAAAATACTTGTTGAGCTAGGTTTGCTAACACATATGGATCATCTGTATTATTGATCCCCGTGTGGCATAGATGGTTAAAACTTACAAGAGTAAATCCAAATTCATCCCTTTTAATCCCTCTTCCCGATTTGACATCAGACAATCGCACCGAAATAACACAATTCTCTTATGCCCTATATAGTTCAGCTCTATAATCTCTTTTAACATGCCATAGTAATCTAAATCTCCTGCAACTGGATTCCTATCGCTCACACGTGAAAAGTTCGATGTTTTTGCAGTAACAATAACCCCATAATTTTGGGTTTTTTTATCCACATCACGAGCTACTATGCAAAATCGGAAACCATTAACAATATATCCATTGAATCTTCTAGCAATAGTATCAGGACCATGAACAAGGCTCATAATTTCTGCAGAAATTTCATCTCCTATGGCACGATAAACCCGTTCCTTGAACCAATTTGAGAAGTCACTATTATGGATTTATTCCCTAAACATACGTGTTCTTCGAGGATGTGCATTTTGACTTCCAACTTATGTTCTCTACATAAAATAAATTTACATTAGTTAAATGTGTGAGTAAGTTTAATAATCTATTGAGATATTTAAGGTGGTTATAAGTTCTTACTGGATAAAGGGGTTGATTGAGTTGGTGTTAAACAACACATACCTATGTGCCTTTTTTAAATCATCGAGATTTAAATGAAATGGCACACCTATCCCATATGACCGACCTTCTCCATCATCTCTAGAATCATCATTACGAACCCATGTATCAAATCTTGTCTCGAAATCATGCATATAACGAGAGCAGAATATCAAACACTCATCTATTAGATATCCCTCTGCAATTGATCCTTCAGGTTGAATTCAATTTCGTACATAGGACTTTAACTTTCGTAGATACCTAAAAAGCAAAGTTTTGGCATATTATTCCAAACTATTTTATTTTTAATAGGAACTATTAATAAAATATAATGAAGCAAGAAAATTGGTGAGTACCTCTCAATCGGATACATCCAACGATATTGTACTGGGCCTGCCAGTCTTGCCTCACTTGCTAAGTGAATAGTTAAATGTACCATGATATCAAAAAAGGAGGGTGGGAATATCTTTTCCAAGCAACAAAGTATGGGTACTATTTGTAGCTCAAGAACCCTGAAGTCATTTTCACATGATACTTTGGAACACAAGTCTTGGAAAAACCTACTCAATTCAACCAAGACAATGACCACATTCTGAGGTAGTGTCCTACATATGGCTATTGGAAGTAATTGCTGCATTAAAATATGGCAATCATGGCTTTTGAGACCTGAAATGTGCTTCTTCTGAACATTAGTGCACCTTGAAATATTACTTGCATACCCATCTGGAACTTTTACACCCTTTATAACTTGACAAAATACCTCATTCTCCTTTGGTGTCATTGTGAAGCTTGTAGGAGGTAAGTATGTTTTACCATATAGCATAATCTGTGAAGTGAATCTTTAATCTTCATGTCACAAAGATCTAGGCGCACTTTTAAATGATCTTTTGTCTTTTTTTCCATGTTCAATAAAGTTCCAAGGATATTATCTAAAACATTCTTCTCGATGTGCATAAGATCCAGATTGTGGCGCACTAGATTACTTGCCCAATATGGCAAGTTAAAGAAGATACTCTTCTTTTTCCAATTGTGTGTAGGTGTTTCTTTTGCAGGCGCTTCTTTCACATGTGCTTCTTTCTCAGGTGTTTTTTCCTTTGCTTTGCCACGATTCCTCTTCTTTGTTTGTCATAATTTTAGACTTCTTTTTCTTTGGACGAATTGGATTTTTAGTCTTCTTCCCAAATATCACTTTTATTCTATTAACCTCAACTAGCAACTGATTCCCATACAATTGTTTTGGTGCCTCTCTCCATTCTTGCTTTCCATTAAATCCTCTTCTATCACTCCTAAATTTGTGATCTTTGCTCAAGAACCGACGATGTCCCATGTAATAGAACTTGTTGCTATTATCCAACCACGAAGAATCTGTATCCTTGTTACAATAAGGACAAGCTAACCTGCCTTTTGTACTCTGTCCTGACAAGATTGCATATGCAGGGAAGTCATTGATCGTCCAAAGCACAGTTGCACGCAATGGAATTTTTTTTTCAAAAATGCATCATATGTGATGACTCCTACATTCCACAATATCTAAAGCTCATCTACCAAAGGCTGCAAATACACATCAATATCATTACCTGGAGCAATTGGATCAGGTGTAAGCAAAGACAACATAAAGTATGTTGATTTCATGCATAACCAAGGTGGTAGGTTATATGGTATCAACACAACTAGCCATGTACTATGGGATATGTTCATATTACCATATGGATTAAATCCATCTGATGCTAGGCCAAGATGTACATTGCGACAATCAAGTGCAAAATCTGGATATTGATTATCCAAGGATTTCCATGCAAGTGTATCTGCAGGATGCCTCATTACTCCATCTTGAGTCCAACCCTCTGCATGCCATCTCATATTTTTTGCTGTTTGTACAATGCCATAATGTTTTTGTAGGGATCTTCTTTTTATTTGCAATTGTGTCCTTTTCCTCATCATCAAAACCATCGCTACTGTCTTTCCACCTTGAAGTTTGACATTGTGAACATTTCTCATCATCAGATTTATCCTTCCACTATAATTGGCAATCATGAGTGTTCTCATATGATGTAGGTTCATCCATATTGGAATTATCTATTGTCATTCCAAAAACACCATGTAGTAACCCATGCATATCATCATGAGGTGGGTCATCTTGACTTGAAGGGTCGGGTAATAATGAAGTATAACTCTAACCATGTAAATACCAAGTTGTGTAACCCAACATTATCCCATTCCAAAGTAAATCACCTTCAACATCTTCTTTAGTCTTTATAAATACGTTTGCACACTGTTTGCATGGACAATAAATCTTCCCATCAACTTCACCATAGATCACTGCAAATTCTATGAACTTTTTTACTTCATTCTCATATTCATCGCTTTCCCTAGAGTCATTAATTAATAAAAGAAATTAAGAACCATAACCCAAAGATAATCTCATGTTGTAGGTTATCAATACTAAGAGTAAAGTAGATACCTTGGCCTAGTCATCCAACTCTTATCCATATCCTTCTTGCAATTTTTTTTTTTTTTTTTGTAAACAGATCAATGAATAAAACTTCTTTTAAAGCTTATGGATCTAAAACTCCTACCAAGATGGAAAGAGTTAGTTATAATAAACCAAATTCTGATCCACTTAATTCCTATAAAATAGTTTATAAAATAACTAGCGGGGACCAGTTTGATGCACATAAAAATCTAAAGGATTGAATAATTTTATTTATTATTAATCAATTGATAAATTAATAATAAAATTTTGTTGTTAATTAACAAAAAATATTCAAATTTATTGTTAATTTTTAAAATTTTAATAATTGTATTTTTATTTAATGTTGGTTTACATAAAATAATTATTGGTAATTTAATAGGAATATTTTTTAAAATTTAATTTTATTAATAATTTGTAATAACTTTAATAACGATTATTATTATTTTAATTTTTTTTAAATGAATCTTTGATTTACTTTAAATAAATAAAAATAATTACAAAAGCTAACATTTAATTTTATTAATTTCACTAATAATGATTAATTATATAGGAATGGAAATGGGGTGGGTTCGGAGTGGGGCACCCCCTCCTTGTCCTTGTCCCATAGTTAAGACACTCTAATCCATCCCTGCCCTATCCCCATTGTTGGGTGGGTTCAAGGCAAGGCACCCACTCCCCATTAGGGACAAGCAATCCTTGAATTCCCCTATCTCGTCCTCAGTGTTAAGCAGGTTTAGGGCAAGGCACCCACTCCCCATCAGGGAAGGGAATCCTCGAATTTCCCTGCCTCATTCCCAGTGTCGAGCTGGTTCAAGGCAAGACATCCACTCCCAGTTAGGGACGGGGAATCCTCGAAGTTTCCTTGCCCTATCCCAGTATCGGGCGGGTTCACAGTAAGGCACCCACTCCCCATCACTCTGTCAAGGACGGAGAACCTAATATTCAATTTGATGACAAAAATGATAATGATGAACAATCTCTAGGAAGACATATTGAAATAAGGTTTTAGATTTGGAATGAGAACCAAATAATTATGAGGTTATATTAAATGCATTTTGGTGTTTTGTAAAAAAGTGCATATTGGAATTTTGGGCTTAGGGAGTTACAAGTGTACCTATCAATACCTTGGTATGTCGTGTGGGTAGCAAGTATTTTAAATGTGCACTAGTGTCTAGCATATCAACCTCAATAAATCATGGTATGGGACAATTCTCTCTCTCTCTAATATATTTTTCCATTTTGAGTGCTTCAAATTCTACCAACAAAGTCTCTTTCTTGTGAGATAGTTGAGAAGAGGTTTTCTTTATCTTTGGAGGGATGCCTTTGTGATTATTTCCTATCAGGTTTTCCAGTTATAATCAAAGACTGCATGTGTCTTTGGCCTGCCATTGGGTTGTTTTTACTGATTTTCTGACTTGTGTTGAGTTTGACTGAACTTCAATAGGAAAAGATATGAGGATTGGCAATCTAAAAACATGCAAGGAGAAAGGAATATTCCAATGAAGTAGAATTCTATAAAGATTAAAAGATTCTAGGAAAGAGTTTATAATTATCGCCACTTCTTTTTTTATTGGTATAATTATTGTGACTTTTTTCTATCAAATATGGAGGAATAGAGCATTTTGGATGACCCTAATTCCTTCTATACTAGCACACAAGAAACATGATCTCTACAAATTTTTTGCTTGACAAGAAGCCTCAGAAAACAGCAAGCACGAATAAGGAAGCAAAAGGACAAATATGGAGATTTATACCTGGCATGCACTTTTAACTGGATTTTTTCATATGTAAATTACATACAATAAGCGATTTTTTCATAACAAAAATGGGTATTCACTACTAATGGGCATTTGATATCAGCTGAAGTTACTAAGGCGCTTACAATCTACTTACTGACCCCAAAGACTTACGAATAAGATCATGTAATCAAGATATGATACTTCTGAACTTAATGAAAAGGATATACAATAATACCTGATTTGCAAAGAGGTTCTCCTTTTTTCTATTCTTGAACAACGCAAACTGAAATTCCTGGTTATATTTGTGCTTACTAATAAGAATATCAACACAAGTAATTCATTAATTTATTTGCTTTTGGTCATTGTTAATGATTTCTTCAATTTTGGCATTTTTATTGTGGGAAATGCCAAAACATAAAACATTAAAAGCTACGAGCAAGAGTCAAGAGAAAATAACTCAAAACAGAAAACGGAAAACACAATATTGGCCATGGAGGGAAAGCCTTCAATTTGTAACTGCTATCATGTACCATAACAACTTTTTGACGGTAACTTTCAGAGATGGAGAGAATGTTTTTAGCGATCAATTATAAGTTTAATCAAAGCAATAAGAAATGATTTAATTATTTACAGTTTGGCAATAAATATGGCATTAAACAATAGCCAACTGCCAACCCTTAGTTGGGATAAGGCTTAGATCAAATGGTGATGTATGATTTCTAAGGAAATAAATCAGAACTATTCCCTTTAAGATTTCTTTAGCAGAATATCCAAACAGTCTAATGAATATTTCTTGATATCAACCAACCACATTAAAACATTAAATCTTGATTGGTAAAAGTAGAAAATGTGGACTTGGGCTGTACAATTGCGTGTCTGCTTTCAAAACCGAATTAAGAAGAGGTTCAAACCACAGCACACTCCTCTGAGTTGGCGATTCTTTCAATTCGTCATGTGGTGTGGAGTTTCTCGATCTTTGGGAAAAAATTTATCTTGGGAAAATCTATGATGTAGAAAAGATATGATATGGAAAAGACTTTGACTGATCACAACCCCTGTAAATTTGATAAAAATCCACCTGATTGGTTGATTGTAAAGTTATATACATATATATATATATATATATTTGGTGCATGATCAATATACAAAGAAACGCCACCGAATCAGTTATATGTAAGCGTTGATTGAGCTTATTTAAATTGAATTGATTGTACCTTCTTTTACCTCAAGCTATGAATACAACATACTTTTAAGGTTTCCCATACCGATCGAGGAGCCATTTTCACCTTTATTACTCCATGGGGCTCCTATTAAACAACAACAAATTTTCCATCAGGAAACGATCATCAGATCTCGTATTCACTTAAAAAAATAAATAAAAAGATGGGACCAAATCAAAGTAAACTACAAAATTAAAAACTCAACCTACCAACCAATCACGGTAGGTATTCAGCCTAACAGCCTTTTTATTTAATGTAATTCAGTCGTTTAGAATTATCCCATCAAAATCAAAGGCGTTCATGTATGAACTCATCGGGCTATCCCTCCAGAGTGCAGACCGACGGGTAATGTAGAAGAATTGAACTCATCCACGACTCTGACTTGGGAGAACACCTACTCAGGAGTCGGGAGTCAGGACAATACTTTATAGCGTATGGCACAAGGTGCTAATGTGCTATAATGCTTAACTGTCCATTAATTGTCTGACCCTTAAACATTCCAAGAAATCAAAAGACAATGGAATTTTGTTTTTGGTGAACGAAGTCAAAAGCTCAAATGAGCAGTTGGAAGTTGGGAACCTGGGTTTTAAGTGTTCCTCTACAACCAAAATTATTGATTTATTTTGATTTGACACAAACTTGACAAGATGTTTTAATGTAAAAAACAAAACTGCAGAGTGCAGAGCACTGAGAACAGAGAAGAACAATTGGGGAGTTTTTAAAGCAAAATTCTTGGGCCGTTTGACTTTCCCTGTGAACGCTTTGATTCGCAAGTTCATGGATTGGATTGCTCTACACACATTTCTTTCTTCAGTACCCTCTATTTCTGTAATTGGGGGTATTAATTGTTTGATGCAATTGTAAGATATTGGGCCCAAGGTCAAGGTTAGGACTTGACCCAAAATCCAATATACCCGCCGGGACCATCCTTGGGTGGCCCATTCACCTTTTGTTCTCTCTCTCTTTATTCTTTTTAATCCTTTATTGCTCTATAACTTGCATTTAAAGTTCTCTATCCTGCACCAACCTTTCTTGTTCTAACTATTATAACCTCTTCAGTATCATCTCTTCCAGCTTCCTTCCCACTTTCTTTTTCTATTGACTCTGCATGCTCTAATGTAGAATTTGTTCTCCATTATCCTCTTAATTCATTTTCGAATACATCAACAATAGAACAACATAATCTCACGACAGAACAACATATTTTGGTGCAGCCGATCTTTCTGGATTATTCAGAGACCACCCGATATCCATCCAACACCTAGCAGAATACGAGGCCCGATCTGCTGACCACAAAATGTGTGTAAATAACATCTACAGCTGCTGGCAATTTTTTATGATGTGCAGCTGTGATGTTATGTGCCCACGGATGTGGCCAGCATTTGGCCATTTATCCGGGTAAATATACTTACCTGGGTAATACACTTACCCGGCTAAATGTATTTATCTTTGATTTTTATTTTCCAGATGAGTGATATAATGATCATTTTATGCTTAAAAACACAAAATTAGGAGGGATAATATTACCACATCATGAACCCACAATTTTCTCCCAGTGAAAAAGTTACTTATCCATTTAGGAGAAGGGTATCACTTATCTGTATAAGTGATTTCTCATTGACCATCTTTTGCCCCAATGTTTTTCGAAATCCAGTAGTTCGTTCAGGTTGTAGGTGAGTCACTAGTCTAGCTTGATTTTCAATTTCCTTTATTTAAGTTCTTATTGATCAAGTGTTTGTTTGGCATCGCTACTGTTGCTCCAGAAAATGGCACTACATCAGCACCACATCGGAAAAAACGGTGCTCCAGAAAATGGGCATTTGTTTGGAACCGTTTTTCCATAAAAAATGGTTCTCCAAGTCACACCTTGGAAATCAAGAAGGCATGACTTGGAGCAATGCCAAATTTGGCATTTCCTGGAGCTGCAGCTCGTTGCTGCCAATAGGGTAGTGATATGGCATTGGATAATGGGTACCAGTACTGAAAACGTTTCCTGGAGCATTGATACCAAATAGAAAAAGTTGTTGTTGCTCTAGAAAATGTCTTACCTGGCAACAACATTCCCAACATTAAAAAATAAGAAAACAGTACTTCTAGCCCACACATCAGTAGCTGCAGCATCAATGCCAAAGATATACCAATTTGTTGGCTACTTGACGTGGCTGAATCACACCAATCTGAGTGACATGGTAGTTTGTGGAGTGAATTTTGTTTTAATATCTCGATGAAGCTTATCAAGTTAGCTCCACTTTGGGTTGGGCTTGGTTAGTTTTGTGTTGTGTTTGGGCCTGTGTGATGCTTGATAGTATGCCTAAAAATATTATTAGTGAAGGGATGAGAGATCCATCATATGGATGGCCGAACCCTACAGGAAGGTTGGGTGAAATTTCAAAAATTTCTCTCTCCCACGTTGGAATCACGTTCCCTATTTTAGAAAACTGCATTTTCAAGAATCAATCTTGAACTTAAACTAGACCAGATCTGAAAACAAAAGGGAGTGGATGGTTATACCGGATATAAAGTAACAATAAGCTCCAATGAAGGTGTTCACGCCCAAGGAAAGATCCAAAGACTGCTTCCACTGAAGATGACACGGTGCAGGATGAAGCAGAATCAGCAGGATGCTCTTCAACAAGAACCTAATGGAGGGCTAGTGAGCATGACTTCTAATTACCTTTTCTGCCAAAAGGTAATATCAAGAACACTTCTTGATTGCTCCCACAGGTGGAGATCGAACTGGTATGGCGGCAAAAGCAGGAAAGAGCAGAAGACAGGACCAGTCAAACTACATGTTCTTCTCTCTTTGTAATCTCTGAACAGAGAATTGTGTTTTGGAGGTTCTCCTTGCTCCTCTATTTATAGCCTTTAAAGAGAGTATCTCCTAAACCCATTAGGAGTTTCCTAATCCAAATCTTATATTTGGATCTGGACTCTCTTAAAAGAGATAAGGATAATCCCTTATCTTATCTGCAGATAAAGATCAGCCCTCCTAATCTAATTAGAAGTTTCCAAATCCAAATCTTTATTTGGATCTAGATTCTCTGAGTAGATAGGGATAATCCCTTATCCTATCTGCTAATCTAAATCCCAGAACCGCCCCTTTTTAATTAATCTCATTAAGCCAATTCGAATTAGGCTTTAGGCCCATTAAGTCCATCTGCTCACTTACCCTCCAAACTGCTGCCCAGTTGGATATCCTTGTATGGCATGGGACCCAAACATTGATCTACACATCAGCCACATGGGTTCAACCCAGCCTCTATTACAAGGCCTGGCCGAATTCATTGCATGAGACAGTAAACCCCTGAGTCCATCACCATGGGCTCTTAACGGGCCCAACATTTACACTAAATAGTCCTTGGGTCAAGCCACCTTATAAAAACCCAAGGACAGTGGGCAGATGCAAGATTAGCCCATCAAGTATTACCCTCAATGGTCTTACACTTAATCTCTCAGCCCATATTGATCAAACATTGCCCAACAAGAGAGGACCTCTCCCTCGGCTGCAAGGTATAGTACTGCACTCTCTACTCACATGGATCCCGGGAATTAAAACCTTTTTGCAAATATTTTGAAACCATAATATATATAAGTATATTTCTATATAAATATATTTTGCAAAACAAATTTCAACGGTTGAAATCGATTGCCGGCAGTTTTGGTTTCCATCAGAGAGAGTGCATCCCTGATCATTCACTCTGTCCGACAAAGGAGCTGATCTTGTCACTATGATCACCCACTCAGATGAATTCTCGGACTGTCCCAACATACCCAGGTTTTAACCCCCACTAAGGATCTCATTGATTGACATATCAAAGACAACCCAATCCAACACCTAGTGCAGTATCATAATCGAGTCTAGGGGTTAGGTGTAACCTTCCCGTTTTGCCCATCTATCTCCAAGGTCCAGGGCAATACTGGAATTCTGGTCCGGTTTAGGGTTTCAAGAAAACCCACACTGCATGTACCTCAGGTCTCACCTTGGCATCTGAGACAAGCCACCCCAACCAACTTAGCGGCACATCAGTGTCAGCCTTACCAGGATAAATCTCCATAGATCTATCCAACGGCTATGAAGATTCTAAACTAAAACGAGTCTCATATGTGTCCAGTTTAAGGGTATTACATAGAAACACACCATGATAACATGAATCAAATATGTACTTTACTCATTTACATTAGAAGTCATAATGTACATCATTCTGATTGGAGCTAAGGGCATACACTATCTAATAGCTCCCACTTGCACTTAGGTTCAATCTGGTATAAGTCGGAGTCCCATGATTTCCACGTGTTTCTCAAACACTTTCTATGTCAGTGGCTTAGTTAATGGGTCTTCTACATTTTCCACTGATGCTACCTTCTGAATTAAGACTTCCACTCTTCCAACTATCTCCCGTAGTACATGGTACTTCCTCTTGATGTGCTTTGACTTTGAGTGGGTTCGTGGCTCCTTAGCCTGAGCAATGGCTCCAGTGTTGTCACACAACAATGGAATGGGTGATGTGCKGGATGGAACTACTCCCAATTCATGAATGAACTTCTTCATCCATACGACTTCTTTGGCAGCTTCACTTGTGGCAATGTATTCGGCTTCAATTGTGGAATCCGCCATGGACCCATGTTTGCTGCTTTTCCAGCAAACAACACACGATTCTATCGTGAAAATATAACCAGATGTAGACTTTCTATCATCTGGATCTGATTAGAAGTCGGCATTAGTATACCCCTAGATCTGTAGTGAACTATGACGGGTTGTCAAAGGCTATCGTGAACAATTGACCCAGAAAGATATTAACCTAATTGCTACTTGTACCACTATTCGTGACAATTACRRATCACYGAACCATGGATAGCAGTAGGAAAATCAACATTAATTAATTTGTTAGACTAATTAACATTAACATCCAATGAGAATAAGCACAAGAACCAATGAATACTTGAATTAAAAGCAAGAAAATAAATTAAATACAGAACCTCATGATGACACAATCGAACCTCCCCCCTTGAACCAGAATAGAAAAACTTAGCTGCTCATGATTTGCGAAACCTCCATGCTTCGCTTCTCAGTAGGCCGAACTGATCTTTTTGGTAGCGTGATGCTTGCTTGATGATTTCTTTGATTGTTGAGTGATGCCTAGAACTGGTCTGCTCCCCTCTTTATATAGCTGAGGGAGAGGGCTATTTCCCAACTCCTTCTAGGAGATTAACCTTAGCTAAATAGTCCTGACCTGTTTTGAATTAATCCTATTCTATCTCTTATCTAATGATCTAGTCTCAATCTTCTTATCTCTCTAGGATTACATTCAAAACTTTAGATCTGATAAGATTCTCTCTCAGGAGATTACATTCGAAATTGGGACTCTTGTCTCTTGAATTCGAGTTGGGCTACTTTAAAAACTTGGGCTACTACAAAGCTCTTCTGCGAGTTGGGCTTCAGCTGTGAAATGGGCCTGGCTACAAACTTGCTCCAACTTCGGGCCCAAATTCGTATTCGATGTGGACCGAATCTGTCAAAACCCAAAACATAAAAGTTGTGAGCCTTTATTACTGACTGTTGCCGAAACTGTGCAAAATCATCCGATTTGCCTTGTTTTCTTCCAATTGCCTTCTTGCTTGCCCTGAATCGAAATACAAGAGTAATGAGACCAATTAAGTGATAATTTAATGAAAAATAGTGAATATTTGGGGATAAAAATAGGTACTTTTTAGTCTCATCAAATCCCCCCACACTTAAACTTTGCCCGTCCTCGGGCAAGGCAAAACTCAAGCAAAACAAAAGAAACTACCTACTGATTTTTAATCTCTCTTTCTCTCAACATAAAGCCTGATCCATTGCATGCTTCAGTCCAGACTTAATAATCTTCCCATTTCCATTTCTTTCTCCCCTTTTTCTCATCCAAGAGTGATCGCAAATCACCATTGCTCATGGTCCCTTGTTAAATCGGTAGTCAAGGAAACAAGCCTTCCACCGGCTAAACCTTCTTGGACTGAACAAGTACCCATTGCTTTAACAAACCAATTCAGCCAGATTCATTTATCTTTCTTTGTTTCTTAGGCCAAAACAAGGTGTGTTATTGCCATAAGCTTGCTATGTTTCACATCTCCACCACTTAGTGTAAATCCCAAGGGTCTGATGGTGAGAATGGGGTTGGGGTTCTAGGGTGAGTGCATTTTATGCTCCATCTCACCCTTGCTTTCGTTTCTAGATGTGAGTGCATTTTATGCTCCATCTCACATTACTCACGATTTTATTCTTCTCTTTTTTTTTTTTTTTGCACAAGAACCACAAGGGCATCACCATTCTGATCCATGAACTCATTGATCGTGGTCTCAACATGTCTAACACAGCAAGTTCTAGAATAATCAAACCATGTTTGACAGATATTTATGCGAAAATCAATCAAACCCTCATGTGGATAAATTTAAATGCATCTTGCCTATTAATCGATTAAAATAATGAGGTACCATATGCAGCCAAAAAAATTCAGTTAGTCATGCTTGCATCCTATCCTATCTATTCAGCCTAAGCACATGATTCCTGATAAGTCGAAATCATTCAAGGATAAGTTTCCAGGGAGCAGAAATTTCAAAAGGCAAAGCAAGAAGTGATGATCGAAGCATGCTAGGGTTATCCCAAATTCCACCAGATTTCCCTAATCCCCCCACACTTAAGTTATACATTGTCCACAATGTTTGCGGTTATGCATATAGTAGAAGGATTTGGGGGAACTTCCCTATCCGCCTTGTTGGGTTTCTTCAGATAAAATCAACTACTAAACACAGAAATCAAAACCAAACAAAATAACAAAATTAACTAAACACAATGGGTTGCCTCCCATAAGCACAATTGTTTAATGTCGTTATGCTCGACATCCTCCTTTGCTTCTTTAACTCGATGAATAACGAGGAAAGTCCAACAAGATGTCTACCGTAGAGGAGACATTTGCATCCTCATGAAACGACTTCAAACGATGCCCATTCACCTTGAAAACCTTGCCTGTATTGAGACTTCAGATCTCTACTGCACCACAAGGAAACACATCAGTAACAGTAAATGGACCCATCCACCTGGAATGCAACTTACCTGGCATGAGTTGGAGTCAAGAATTGTACAGTAAAACCTTTTGCCCAATTATAAATTTTTTTCTTAAAAGTAAATTATCATGGACCAATTTGGTCTTCTCTTTGTAGATCTTCGAATTCTCATAGGCTTCTAACCGCAACTCTTCCAGTTCTTGCAATTGGAGCTTTCTTGCCTTGCCAGTTTCTTCCATGCTCATATTGCAGCGTTTGATTGCCCAATAGGACCTATGTTCAATTTTGACTGGAAAGTGGCAAGATTTGCCAAAAATCAACCTGTAAGGGGACATCCCTATTGGTGTTTTGTATGCTGTTCGATATGCCCAGAGAGCATCATCTAGACGTAGGCTCCAATCCTTCCTTCCCGGATTCACCGTCTTTTCAAAGATGGACTTTACCTCTCTATTGGAAATTTTAGCTTGTCCGTTAGTCTGGGGATGATAAGCAGTGGTGACTCGGTGATGCACCCCATACTTCCTCAGCAAGACTTCGACGGCTCTATTGCAAAAATGGATCCCTTGATCACTTATGATGGCTCGGGGAATGCCAAACCTACTGAAAATGTTAGTTTTGATAAACCCTACAACAATTTAAGACATAATCGACTGCCAAAAGTATATAAGCAAAACCACAAGAGGGAGGAAAGGGTCCCATGAAATCAATACCCCAAACATCAAAAATTTCGCAGACAAGAATGGGGGTTTGGGGCATCTCATTCCTGTGAGATAATGCACCTGATTGTTGACATCTTTCATAGTTTTTACAAAACAAGTATGCATCTCTAAATAGGGTTGCCCAATACAGCCCACTATCTAGAACCTTTCGAGCAATTCTCTTTGGCCCAAAATGAGCACCACAAGCACAATTATGACAGAAACTTAGAATCGACATATGCTCATTCTCAGGGATACACCTCCTAATTACTTGATCAGAGCAGAATTTCCATAAATAGGGTTCGTCCCATACATAATATTTTGCCTCATACCTGATTTTATTCTTCATGGATTTGCTAAGGTAATTAGGCAAAATTCCGGTAACCAAGTAATTCACAATATCAGCATACCAAGGGACCATACCTTTTATGTGAAACAATTGCTCATCGGGAAATAGCTCAGAGATGGGTGAGGAGTCCTCATCTTTCACCAACCTACTTAGATGATCCGCCACCGAGTTTTCAGCTCCCTTTCGATCCTTAATTTCTAAATCAAACTCTTGGAGCAAGAGTATCCACCTTATCAGCCTCGGTTTTGACTCCTTCTTCGCTAGCAGGTATTTCAAAGCTACATGATCAGAAAATACAATTACTTTAGAGCCAAGCAAATATGAACGAAATTTATCTAAAGCAAACACAATTGCTAATAGCTCATTTTCAGTTGTTGTGTAGTTGCACTGTGCAGCATTCAATGTTTTTGAAGCATAGTAGATGACATGGCTCCTCCCATCAACTCATTGACCTAAAACAGCCCCTACCGCATAGTTGCTTGCATCGCTCATGATCTCAAAGGGCAAGTTCCAATCAGGTGGTTGAATAATGGGTGCAATTGTTAATAGTTTCTTGAACTTGTCAAATGCTTCCTTGCACGTAACACCAAAATCGAAAGGCACATCTTTCTGCAACAAATTGGACAATGGCAGGGTGATTTTTGAAAAGTCTCTGATGAACCTGTGATAGAAACCTGCATGTCCAAGAAAGGAACGAGCTTCCCTAACATTTGTAGGGTAGGGTAAGTTTACAATTAAATCAATCTTGGCCTTGTCGACCTCTATTCCCCTAGCTGAAATAACATGTCCYAGCACARTGCCTTCCTTTACCATAAAGTGGCATTTTTCATAATTCAAGACAAGATTTGTCTCTACACATCGATTCAGAATTTTACTTAAATTAATTAAGCAATCATCAAACGAATCACCATAAACAGTAAAATCATCCGCGAACACTTCAATGCACTTCTCAATAAAATCAAAAAATATACTTATCATGCATCTTCGAAAAGTGCCTGGAGAGTTACACAAACCAAAGGGCATTCGTCTATAAGCAAAAGTACCAAAGGGGCAAGTGAAGGTTGTTTTCTCTTGGTCCTCCTGGGCAATAACAATCTGATAATATCCTGAGAATCCACTGAGAAAACAAAAGAAGGCCTTACCTGCTAATCTTTCTAACATCTGATCGATGAAGGGTAAGGGAAAGTGGTCCTTTTGAGTGGCCAAATTGAGTTTTCAAAAATCAATTACCATACGCCAGCCACTTTGTACCCTCATTGGTATTAGTTCATTATTTTGATTTTTTACCACAGTTATCCCAGTTTTCTTGGGCACAACATGTACAGGACTTACCCATTTACTGTCCGAAATTGGGTAAATTATCCCTTCATCTAACAGCTTAAGTACTTCTTTCATCACTACCTCTTTCATTACCGGGTTGAGTTTTCTTTGTGGTTCTCTAACTGGTTTGGCGCCATCCTCCAAAAGGATCCTATGCAAGCAAATTGAGGGGTTGACCCCCTTTATGTCGGCTAAGGTCCAACCAATCGCCGCCTTATGTTCCTTTAGGACTTTGATGAGCCGCTCCTCTTGTTCTTCGGTCAACCCTTTCGCAATGATCACGGGTAGTGTTTCKTTTTYRCCCAAGTATGCATACTTGAGATGATCAGGTAAAGTCTTTAGTTCCAACTCCGGAGMCTGCAAAATAGAAGGCAACAATTTCTTATGAGAAAATGTCGATGGAATATCAGAATTGCTTACCTTTTGTTCCAGCATCAGTTCTGGACTGTCATAGGATGCATTAGACTCCTCCTCCCTGTCCCATTGTGCATTGAATTCCAGTTCATCATCCATGTCCTCCTCTCCAAAAACTTCCTGCACAATCGAATCAATGGTATCGATAGAGCAGATCGAATAGCATTCACTTGGATATTTTATAGCTTCGAAAATGTTAAATTTGACAATCTCTCCGTYGAACTCGACGGAGAGGGTACCCTCGTCCACATCTATTTTGGTCTTGGCCGTTTTCATGAATGGCCTGCCTAATAGAAGTGGGGTTGAACTTGTGATCGTGTCTTCCTCCATCTTCAGGATGTAAAAATCGGCTGGAAAAATTAAATCATTAATCAGCCTAGTTTGAAATGGGCTTTTAGGCCCAATTAGTAATTAGTGCTCAATAAGTTTCCAAACTGCTGCCCAGTTGGGCTTCTTTGTGTGGCATGGGACCCAAGCATTGATCTCCACATCAGTCACATGGGTTCGGCCTAGCCTTTGTTACAAGGCCTAGCCGAATTCACTGGAAAGTCGAGTTAACCCCTTGAGCCCATCACATGGACCCTATGGGCCCAACACTTACACAAAGTGATCCTTGGGCCAAGCCATCTTATAAAAACCCAGGGACTGTGGGCAGATGTGAGATTATCCCATTAGGTATTATCCTAAATGGACTTACACTTAACCTCTCAGCCCATAATGATCAAGCACTGCCCGACAAGAGAGGACCTCTCCCT
>NW_010729199.1:114160-181369 GCF_000365185.1 Nelumbo nucifera
GGTCTTACACAGAAGCATACCACACAACATGAATCAAACATGTACTTTATTTATTTACACTAAATATCAAAAGTACATCAAAACTTATTGGAGCTAAGGGCATGCAAAACTGTCTAACATTATTTTTATTGCTTTATACCTGGTTTTGATAATGATTTTCAATGATTTCCACACTAATTGAGCTGAATTTCAGGAAACAAAGAATTTGGCACAACTTAGGGTGAAGATAGTGTGAAGACATGCTGATAGGGCGAATAGAGAAGCATTTCGGTCCATTAAAAAGGAAAATCCAGCCGAAACCCTATAGGAGACACCTAGAAGAAAGGTCCAGCCGAAACACTATAAGAGAAGCGCTTCAGCCCTCCAAGGAGGGAGGCCCAACTGCAGCCCAACCGCAGCGCTAGCGAGGCTCCAAAAAGGTGGCTAACTTTAGAGAAGAGAAAGGATGAAGAGAAGAGTATAAAAAGAAAAGAAAAAGGAGGAATTAGGGTTCAAACCTCTGAAGACAAAATCAAGAGAAGAAGTGCTAGAGGAGGAAGAGAAGGTTGCTGAATTCGAATTGAAGAGGAGATCGAAGATTGATGCAGAAATCATAGGTTGTCTTCTTCTTTGACTCTGCGAATTCAGTAACCTAGGTTCGATTAGGGTTTAATGATTTTTCTCTATTGAATCTTTCTTTCTTTTTGTTATTCGAACCATGGTAAATGTTAATTCAGATCTGTAGTTAAATCTTTAATGTTGTTCGATTGATTATGATTCATTCTTGGGATTTCTTGATTAGGATTTTCGATTAATAGAATAATCTTGGCCGAATTGTTCTTGTTTCTTGGATTTCTTGAATTGTTTGAGAAAGGGTTCATTTAATCAGATCAACTAATCAAGAAAATAGATTTAATGCATCTTAGAGGTAATATGCATGGTTCGTTTGGCATTCCTTCATACCTGAATTGATGACCTTCGAATTCTTTGTGCTTAATGCATATATGATGATTTAATTTCTGATAGAAATATAGGAATTATCGCCTATAGATAGGGTGGGCTATGCTCGAGAGAGGTTGCTCATACCATTAGGGTCTCGCCAACCCATGACTGAATTCAACTTCAGTTGGACAGCTTGATGATTTAATTGCTGAACCGATTCTACTCATATTTACATATAGCATTTCTTCTCATTGTTTAAGGTGGTTTGATCCGAAAATAATTAGGGTAGTTTGCTAATTAGGAGTTAGGTCTATTTCTGTTTAGCCCTTCGGATTGTTAGATAACAAATGGCTGATTCATTACTAGTAGTTGTTGGATCAATCCCTGTGGGAATGAAACTCTACTCATCATTATATTACTTGATCGGCTAGTGCACTTACTAGTGTAATCTATACACATCAAATTTTTGGTGTCGTTTCCGGGGATTGATTACAACAATATTAGGAACCATCTGTCATTGTTAATCTGATTTGTACATTACATTTATGATATGTGTGTATTAGTATCTTTATAACTTTGACTTGTACAGTTTATGACATGCAGAAGTGAAAAGGAGAGCATTACCTATGATCCCGAGATTGATAGAACTCTCCATCGCCGCCTCAGAGCTTCTAAGCAAGGGAGAGCTGAAAGTGCAGAGTTGGCCGAACAAAGGACCATGATGAATTATGCCAAACCAACCCTCACCGGGGCTGCCTCGAGCATTGTGAGACCAGCAATAGATACCAACAACTTCGATATCAATCCAACAATCATTCAGATGATTCAGAATACAGTTCAGTTTTGCGGCTTGGCTCATGAAGATCCAAACACTCACATTGCCAACTTCTTGGAAATATGTGACACATTCAAGCACAATGGGGTTAGTGATGCTGCGGTGAGGCTCAAATTGTTCCCGTTCTCATTGAAGGACAAGGCTAAGACATGGCTGAATTCTCTACCAGTTGGATCGATCTCTACTTGGGATGAAATGGACAGCCGTTTTCTATCCAAGTATTTCCCTCCGTCCAAGACAACAAAGATGAGGAATGATATCACCACCTTCTCTCAATAGGACGGGGAGTCATTGTATGAGTCATGGGAGCATTACAAAGAATTACTAAGGAAGGTCCCTCATCATAGACTTCCCGTATGGCTGCAAGTTCAGACATTTTATAATGGGTTGACCGAAGCAAATAAGACCATTATGGACGCTGCAGCTGGGGGATTCATTAATAACAAGACCCCTAAAGTTTCCCATGCACTCATTGAGGAGATGGCAGCAAACAACTATCAGTGGCATTCTGAGATAGCCCAAGTTAGGAGACAGCCCGGTCTTCACAATGTAGACACATATACAACGCTATCTACACAAATCGGTGTCCTCAGCAAGAAGATAGATGAAATGCAGTTGGCAGCCATGCATGTTCAAAACGTAGCCTGTGAATGGTGTGGGGGAGGTCATATCAGCACCGAATGTCAAGTTGGAAATCAGTTCATGCAGTCCCCCGAGAAAGTAGATTTTGTTGGTAATTTGCAAAGGCAGCAAGGCAATCAGTACCCTCGTGCATTTAACCCCGGATGGAGGAATCACACCAATTTGTCTTGGCAAAATCAAAATGCGGTGAAACCCTTTCCCCAAAATTTCAATCAGCCAGAAAAGAAATCTAATCTAGAGGAGCTGATGACCAAGTTCATATCAAGTGCTGAAACGAGATTTCAGAACCAAGAAGCACCGATCAAGAACTTGGAGACTCAAGTGGGGCAGTTGGCACAAATGATATTTTCTAGAGTCCAAGGTGCTTTACCCCGCAATACCGAAGCAAATCCAAGAGAACAGGTGCAGGCCATTACCTTGAGGAGTGGAAAGGAGCTGCAAGAGGTGGAGAAGAAAGCAAGGGAAGAAGGCAAGGTGAGCACAACCCTAGAAACCGAAAAGGAGGAGGAAGAGCAGTCTGAACCAAAAAAAGAGAAAAGTTAATAGCTGCAAGTACCATTTCCGAATAGGCTAAAGCAACACAAATTGGAAAAGGAATTCGGTAAGTTTCTTGAAAATTTTAAGAGTTTACATATTAACATTCCTTTTGCAGATGCCGCACGATGCAAAGTTCCTGAAGGAAATCTTAGCGAATAAAAGGAAATTGGGAGACGTGGCTACAGTTGCATTGAATGAAGAATGCTCAGCAATCCTCCTCAACAAGCTACCTCAGAAGTTGAAAGATCCAGGGAGTTTCACTATTCCTTGCACTATAGGCAGTTTGAAAATTAACAAGGCATTGTGTGACCTAGGAGCTAGTATAAATCTGATGCCCTATTCGGTTTTTAAGAAATTAGGGTTGGGTGAACCTCAACCCACTAGAGTTGCATTGCAATTAGCTGATAGGTTCATCAAGCATCCTAGGGGAATCATAGAAGATGTACTTGTAAAAGTTGACAAATTCATTTTTCCTGTGGATTTCATAGTTTTAGACATGCAAGAGGACGTTGATGTCCCACTTATCCTAGAGCGACCCTTCCTAGCTACAAGAAAGGCAATGATTGATGTCCAACAAGGGCGACTCAGCCTTAGGATTCAAGATGATGAAGTAATTTTTAAAATGTCTGATGCTATGAAACATGCACCTTGTAGTGATGATTCCTGCTATATGATTGATGTCGGTGATTATGCGGTTAGGGACTGTTTTCAGGTTAACAGATCAGCCAATCCCCTTGAGCTATGCATACAAGATGGAGAAGCCGTAAGGGAAGAAAACGAAGAAATTCAAAGCGTGTCAGCATACCTGAATGCTAATCCTCAGTTTCAAGGAAAGAGGCTCATCAAGTTGTGGAAAAGCCGTAAGTAGTTTTATGTTTATTTGTTTTTTGTTTTTCTTTTTCCATATCAAGTGAGTTTTTTTTTCTAGGATTTGAATTTCACAGATTGTTGATTACACCTAGTGGTTCTCATTCTCTCCTCCTCCTAGTTTCTTTTGATTTTCAGCAGCTAGAGGGGCCAAACGAAAGAGCAAATTTAGAATTCATAACACTCTTCAGGGAAGTTTTCTAAACCCCCTCAGATTGCTTAAATTTTCACTGTCCTCATTGCTGAATTCATCCTCACATTATATGAACATTGAGGGCAATGTTCATGATAAGTGTGGGGGAGGCTGTAGTTATGTACCTCAATCACCCCAATATATAAATGCATTGATAGGCCACATAAACTGGAATTCCCCTCAAAATTATTATTGTCCATAAGATGAATTCTAAGAGGGAATACGATGAAATTGAAGGAAATCATCATAAGTGCTAGAATTTATTCTTGTGATTTATCCAATTTTATCATAATATGTGAGGTTAAGAAAGCCGAATAAGACTTTCATCATGACCAGCACTAACTCTACTCATGTGTATAGGGCACTTGATTGAAATCTTAATGGACACTCAAGCCATTAATGCACATCATGAACTGTTAATGCATGAATTTCAACAATTGCAAAAAAAAAAGAGAAGAAGAAAAGGGACAAAGTCCAAATGACTCCGCTGTCATGAACTAAATAGTAAAATTAGCGGTTTATGATATGAGTTCAGTCCCAACTCCTCTATTCCAAGCTGAATAGTAAAACTAGCAACTTGGAATATGAGGATTGTTATCTGCCTCTAGCCTGTGACCCATGTGAGATGGAGCATAAAATGCACTCACACCAAAAAAAAAAGAAAAAAAAAGAAAGAAAAGAATTCGATGACGGTTGAGGTTCAAAGTTACAAAAATATGGTTGAACATTCAATTTAGTGCATTGACAGGATTGAAGACCAAGCTCGAGGTGATGGTTAGTTATGGCGGTCAAAGAGTTGCTATATATATGGAACGGAAGTGAGTGCTGGAGCTTGAAGAATCATATATTCTCCCCTTCCTTGGGGATGAATCAGAGTGCTTATGTAGGATTTCTGATCACTTAATGCATTCTCATCATAAAATTCATTCGATAAGTGGAAATAATCTCGGGGATGATCAGTTTATGGGTAATGTCTTTGCTTGAGGACAAGAAAAAGCTTAAGTGTGGGGGAGTTTGATGTGTGTGCATGCTACACATTATTTTTATTGCTTTATACCTGGTTTTGATAATGATTTTCAATGATTTCCACACTAATTGAGCTGAATTTCAGGAAACCAAGAGTTTGGGACAGCTTAGGGTGAATATAGGTGAAGACATGCTGATAGGGTGAATAGGGAAACACTTCAACCCATCTAGAAGGAAAGCCTAGCCGAAACCCTATGGGATACACCTAGAAGAAAGGCCCAACCGAAACTCTATAAGAGAAGCACTTCGGCTCACCAAGGAGGGAGGCCCAACTGCAGCCCAACCGCAACCCTAGGGAGGCTCCAAAAAGGCGGCTAACTTTAGAGAAGAGAAAGGTTGAAGAGAAGAGTATAAAAAGAAAACAAAAAGGAGGAATTAGGGTTCGAACCCCTGAAGGAAAAATCAAGAGAAGAAGTGCTAGAGGAGGAAGAGAAGGTTGCTGAATTTGAATTGAAGAGGAGATCGAAGATTGATGCAGAAATCCTAGGTTGTCTTCTTCTTTGATTCTGCGAATTCGGTAACCTAGGTTCGATTAGGGTTTGATGATTTTTCTCTATTGAATCTTTCTTTCTTTTTGTTATTCGAACCATGGTGAATGTTAATTCAGATCTGTAATTAAATCTTTAATGTTGTTCGATTGATTGTGATTCATTCTTGGGATTTCTTGATTAGGGTTTTCAATTAATAGAATAATCTTGACCGAATTGTTCTTGTTTCTTGGATTGCTTGAATTGCTTGAGAAAGGGTTTAGGTAATGAGATCAAGTAATCAAGAAAATGGATTTATTGCATCTTAGAGATAATATGCATGGTTCGTTTGGCATTCATTCATACCTGAATTGATGACCTTCGAATCCTTTGTGCTTAATGCATCTATGGTGATTAAATTTCTGATAGAAATATATGAATTGTTGCCTATAGATAAGGTGGGTTGTGATCGAGAGAGGCTGCTCATACCATTAGGGTCTCGCCAACCCATGACTGAATTCAACTTCAGTTGGACAGCTTGATGATTTAAATGCTAAACCGATTCTGCTCATATTTACATACGACATTTCTTCTCATTGTTTAAGGTGGTTTGATCTGAAAATAATTAGGGTAGTTTGCTAATTAGGAGTTAGGTCTATTTCTATTTAGCCCTTTGGAATGTGAGATAACAAACGGTTGATTCATTACTAGTAGTTGTTGGATCAATCCCTGTGGGAACAATACTCTACTCATCATTATATTACTTTATCGGCTAGTGCACTTGTTAGTGTAATCTATACGCATCAATTCTCTTGGGTTATAGAATAAGTAACCCATAGAGCCTTTGGGCCTATTAATAGGAAACGGCTGGTCTTGGATTCTAATTTGTCCATACTTGTTCTTTTAACATATAACGGACAACCCCAAATCTTCAAGTGTCTCACACTTGGTTTTCTTACCGGTTCAAAGCTCATATGGAGTCTTCGAAACTGATTTGGTTGGAACCCGGTTCAACACGTATATCGCAGTCTCTAATGCGTAACCCCAAAAGGATGTGGGTAACTCTGAGTGTACGAGAAGTGATCGGACCATATCCAATAAAGTCCAGTTTCTCCTCTTTGACACATCGTTTAGCTATGGTGTAGCAGGAGGAGCTAGTTGTGATACTATCCCATTGTCTTTTAAGTAGTCCCTGAATTCGTCAGAAAGATACTCGCCACCTCGATCTAATCGAAGGGTCTTGATTTCTCTCCCTAACTACTTCTCGACCTCTTGTTTGAACGCTCTGAACTTTTCAAAGGATTCAGACTTGTGTCTCATTAGGTACACGTAACCATACCGAGAGTAATCATCGGTAAATGTTATGAAATAAACGTGCTGTTTATGTGTCCTAACACTCATGGGACCACATACATCAATATGTATAAAGTCAACCGCGCCTGTACATCTTTCGGGCTTACCGTTAAATGGTTGTATCGTCATCTTACCCTGAAGGCAAGGTTCACAGGTTGGAAGATCTTCAACGGTTAGAAAATCCAAAGGACCATCCTTTACCAACCTTGTGATACGATTTATGCTAATGTGGCCAAGTCGGTAATGCCACAGGCACGTGGGATTAACTATATCACGGGTTCTTTTCTTAGGGATATTATCCGACGTAGTTTCGGTTATGTTAGTTTCTAGAGAATGATGGAGAACATAGAGACCATTCTCAAGTTCTCCGTATGCGAGGAATTTGTTATTTCTTTTGACAGTAATCATATTACTAAAGAGAATAAAATATCCATCCGCACACAGTTTTGAAACAGCAATCAAATTTCTTCTCAAAGTGGGTACATAAAGACAAACTTTCAGTACAATAATTCATTCTCTGAAAACTAACTCTATAGTTCCTAAAGTTGTAGCTGCAACACTAGCAGAAGTCCCCAAGTAAAGAGTCACCCCTCCGTCGCTCAGTCTTCTGCTTGTCCTGAATCCCTGTAGTGAGTTACACGCATGAGTTGAAGCCCCGGAGTCAATACACCAAGAAGCGGAAGTAACAAACAAATTGGTTTCTATGAAAAAGGTTTCGAAATTACCTTGTTTCTTGGTCTCCAGGTACTGAGGACAGTTCCTTTTCTAGTGGCCAACCTACTTGCAGAAGTGACAAGCATCTGATGCTTTATCCTTCCTCTACCTTTTGGACTTGGTAGCTTTCTTCTTAGGCTTTTTCTTTGCCTTCTTCTTCTTCTTGCTCGATTTACCAGCTTCAACAAGCATGGCAATGGGCTCATCCTTCTTTATCAGTTCCTCGGCCCTCTGCAACATATTGTTGAGTTCTTGGATGCTAACATTTAGCTTATTCATGTTGTAGTTCATGATGAACTGATTGAAGGAAGGAGGCAAAGAATTTAGAATGCCATCCACCTTGGTGACATGATCAAGCCCGGATCCAAGAGCCTTAAGTTCATTAATGTATTCCATCACCTTAAGACAATGGTCATGAACTTGTTGGTTCTTGGACATCTGCGTGGTCATGAACTATTTCAAGACCTTCTGATCAGTAGAATGATTCTGTTCCTCATACATCGTCCTCAGACTATCCAATATATCCTTGGAAAATATGATATGATCGAACTGTCGCTGTATCAGATTATCTAAGGAGGCTATGATGTAACAGTGGACAAGGGAATTTTTCTCTTTCCATTCTTGATAGTCCCTCCTACGGGCCTCAGAAGCCCTATCACCCGGACGTTCCGGAGCAGGGTTTTTGGCTACCTTGTCCAATTTCTTGGACATCAGGACCAGCATAAGGTTACGGTACCAGTCAACGTAATTTGGGCCCTTAAGTTTGTTGTCGTCCAACAACTTAGCAAATTGTCCGTTTGCCATTTCTGATGAAGGGCAAAACAAATATTAGTCAACAACCTTATTTAATTCATGTTATCTACATAGATATGAATTATGAATTATGTCTCTAGGAATGTGGGAAATCACATAGGGTGCATGGAGCCAACTGTTTCAGTTGCATAACCCCACCACCTTTCTATGTGGGAAATCACATGGGCCTCAGTCAGACAAGGTTCATTGCCATTTTAGGTTAAATTTTTATGTCTAGTGAGTGCTTACCCATCATATTCGTGAACACCAAGGTACCGTGAGAGAGTCTTCCATTTTATGATAGGCCCCTCTCACATCGGTCTATGACGCCCCTATCATCTTATGAAACAATTCAACAGATCCAACAACAAATGGATAGCCCAATTTTATGGTGCGTTTTCTCATTACTAAAGGACCCATCTTCATGCTAATGATGAAAGGCCTTTAGAGAGTTCATCATATGAATCTCCCTATCACATGCACTCATATTTCAGTGGAGAGAACGAAATATTATGCCTTAGTTTAGTTTAGGTCAAACCAAAGTGGCTCCCACTAACATTCATAAAGATAGATTTAGGTGAGCCCTAAACGACTAGGGTTCCGCATGGTTCCTCTTGGGGAGGTGTGGGTCCCACCATGAAGGGAGATCATCCAATGATCTTTAAGGACACCATGGTAATGATGTGCATTCAGCCATGGTGTGCGCAGGAGCCACTATCGTATCAGCATGGGCCAGTTACTTATGGCCCATGAACGTTGCACATCACACATCCATACATCACATGCAAGAAAATTATAATTGATCCAATCAATTAAATAACTGTAAAACCTATGATTAAAGCCCATAATAATTCATAATATTACTAATTAATATCATCTAGGTATATGGGTTGAATTGCAAAGAGCAGTTCAGCCCATATAGCTTTTATGTTGAAATGGGCTAAAGAAGTTTTAACATATTAAAACTGGGTTTTACAGGTGTGGGCTGAATTGCATCTTGCAATTAACCGTTAACTCCTTGACCCATTAGTGAAAAATTAGGGCTAAGAACAGCCCCCATCGAACCACAGATTTGCTACTAAGTAATTTTTGGTACACAAAATTATGTGCATCTTGAACTATAGCTGTCTATTTATGTCAAATAAGCTAATAGATAAAAAGATATGTTACATATAAGTGTCCTTAAGAATCTGTGCAGTGTTGAACTTCATGCATGTCTGACATAGATACAACATCCATTTAGGAGAGTCTATGCAACAATGATGAGAAGGCAAAACAAAAGTTAGATCGCAGCATGTAGTTTCCAAAACTGTAACTCGCAGATGGCCGAACCCTAATCTGCAAAAATGTCATCCTTGCGTTTTCTGCTTCAACTTCAAATGAAATAAAATAGAAAACCTAATTTCTATTAATATTACATTAAAATTGAATTCCTATACATTCTATCTAAAAATAAAAAAAAAAAATTATTTACAGACCAAGAATGTAAAAGAACAACAAAAACACAGATTTCTTGCGCCATTAAAGATTTCGATCTCCACCGTACGAACAACCCAAAAATCAAGAAAAATATGCAGAACAATTCTAAATATAATTCAGATTTATAAATATTTAATTTCAGATCAATCGCCCAAAATCTAGGAACCGATTTCCCAGAAAATCGCTAATCTGCGCAAATCGGGTAGAACGCCTTCTGCCCATTTGCGTAGTTCCAGATCTGGTTAATTTTGGTTCAAGATTTGAACCTGGTTCTGATACCACTGAAGGGATGAGAGATCCATCATATGGATGGCCGAAACCTGTAGGAAGGTTGGGCGAAATTTCAAAAATTTCTCTCTCCTACGTGGGAATTACATTCCCTATTTTAGAAAACTGTTTTTTCAATGATCAATCTTGCACCTAAACCATACCAGATCTGAAACCAAAAGGGAGTGGAGGGTTATACCTGATACGAAGTAACAATAACCTCCAATGAAGGTGTTCACGCCCAAGGAAAGATTCAAAAACTGCTTCCACCAAAAATGACACGAAACATGATGAATTCTTCAACAAGAACCTGAAGGAGGGCTAGTGAGCATGACTTCTGATTACCTTTTCTGCCAAAAGGTAATATCAAGAACACTTATTGATCGCTCCCATAGGTGGAGATCGAACTGGTATGGCAGCAAGAGCAAGAAAGAACAGAAGACAGGAGCAATTGAACTGTAGGTTCTCTCTTTGTAATCTCTGAACTGAGAATTGTGTTTTGGAGGTTCTCCTTGCTCCTCTATTTATAGCATTTAAAGAGAGCATCTCCTAATCCCATTAGGAGTTTCCTAATCCAAATCTTGTATTTGGATTTGGACTCTCTTTAAAGAGATGCGGATAATTCGTTATCTTATTTGTAGATAAATATCAGCCCTCCTAATCTAATGAGAAGTTTCCTGATCCAAATCTTTATTTGGATCAATACTCTCTGAGTGGATAGGGATAATCCCTTATCCTATCTGCTGATCTAAATCCCCGAACTGCACCTTTTTAATTAATCTCATTAAACTAGTTCGAATTGGGCTTTAGGCCCATTAAGTCCATCTACTCACTTACTATCCAAGCTGCTACCCAGTTGGATATCCTTGTATGGCGTGGGACCCAAACATTAATCTACACGTGCTACATGGGTTCAGCCCAGCCTCTGTTACAAGGCCCGATTGAATTCACTGTAGGAGACAGTGAACCCCTGAGTTCATTACCATGGGTTCTTAATGGGCCCAACATTTACACTAAATGGTCATTGGGTCAAGCCACCTTATAAAAACCCAAGGACTATGGGCAGATGCAAGATTAGCCTATCAGGTATTATCCTCAATGGTCTTACACTTAACCTCTCAGCCCATAATGATCAAACACTACTCGACAAGAGATGACCTCTCCCTCGGCTGCAAGGTACAGTGCTACACCCTCTACTCACATGGATCCTAGGAATTAAAACATTTTTGCAAATATTTTGAAACCATAATATATATAAGTATATATCTATATAAATATATTTTGCAAAACAAATTTCAACGGTTGAAATCGACTGCTGGCAATTTTGGTTTCCATTAGAGAGAGTGCATCCCTGATCATTCACTTTGTCCGACAAAGGGACTGATCCTGTCACTATGATCACCCACTCAGATGAATTCTCGGACTGCCCCAACATACCCAGGTTTTGACCCCCTCTAATGATCTCACTGATCAGCATATCAAAGATAGTCTAATCCAACACCTAGTGTAGTATCATAATCGAGTCTAGGGGTCAGGTGTAACATTCGAGTTTTGCCCATCTATCTCCAAAGTCCATGGCAATACTGGAATTCTGGTCCGGTTTAGGGTTTCAAAAAAACCCACACTGCATGTACCTCAGGTCTCACCCTGGTAGCTGAAACAAGCCACCCCAACCAACTTGGCGGTACATCAGTGTCAGCCATGGCAGGATAAATCTCCCCAAATCTATCCAACGACTGTGAAAATTCTAAACTAACACGAGTCTCATATGTGTCYAGTTTAAGGGTATTACACAGAAACACACCATGATAACTTGAATCAAATATGTAGTTTATTCATTTACATTAAATGTCATAATGTATATCATTCTGATTGGAGCTAAGGGCATACATTGTCTTACAATTAATTATGCCATAATGCTCTGACCCTTGTAGAGTTGGATGCCATGTTCTTGAGGCAGGGTATGTACATGATTTTTGCTATCAGGAAATCGGTTATTTGCATTTGGTGAATTAAGACAATAGAATTGAGGCAGAAGCAGAATTAATTAAATTCCAAATTGACTCCTGGAGTCCAAAGAAAACTACATTAATTTCTCATCTGTGACCAGCTGTGACCATTGAATTTTTGTACCGAAGTTCCATTAATTTCTCATCTCTCACTACTCAAAAATCAAAATGTACGTTCACTTTTCATTTGTATTTTCAAACTCCACAAAGTAAAAGTTGAAACAAAAAGTAAAACGAGGGGAATGCAAAACAATTCGCACCATGAAGGTCTGAGTAGCAGCAGCTTCTTAATTATCTTCCCCTCAGTAAGTTCTTCTCTGCTGTGTCCATCTCTTCTAAGATCCTGGCTTTGCGCTTTGCCGGAATCGGAGCCGTGGGGCCAAAACTAATATAATGCCCAGAGACTGCATTGAGCGCCGAGTAGATGTCTCTGAAAGAAGGCCGACCCAACAACGCCTTCTCTCTCCTATACTTGGCCACCCATGAATTTGAGGAATCTCTGAGGTCAGCCACGGCTGCAGCTACATTAGGATCCGTTTTGTTCAAGCTGATGGTTGTTCTGATCTTGTTGATCACTTCCTCAGTTTCCTTTATATATTCTTCATCTGAAGCGGCTGCTGCTGAAGATACCGGAGAAAGCAGTGCTGGGGACAGAACTCCGGCGGTGAATGCAACAAATTCTCGGCGACCCAATTGGGGGATCGTTGTTGTGCGGCCATTGGAAGGGCATGCGGATGTAGTGGTGGATTTGGATCGGAGGAGAGCAAGTGGTGGTGGCTTGGGTTTGGTGGTTGGTGTAAGGAGAGTGGGAGAAGACATGGCAGTTTCTCAACTGGGGAAGAAAAGGCAATGAAAGGATCGATTGACGGATGGAGATATTGAGATGCAGAGAAGTAGGTGGGTAGTTCGTTGTTTGTAGGGAAGAGGGAATGGTGGTCAGTGATCTGCCACATGGACTTATCACCTTATCCGGTTTGAAGTGCAAGGATGACAAAACGTCCAATGAAATACACAGGATTTCCTACTACCCTCGTTCTCTGCTTTCTATATATTCTACTAACCCAATCAAACTCTACCAGGTGTCCCCAGGCATGTGATAACTGATAAGAGTTCCAACTCATGTAACAACAACAACTAACGATGTGTAAGTCTCTCCGTTAGACACCTTTTCTTAGGGGTGAGCAAAAAAGCCCGAAAATCGAATGGAACCAAAAAATCTCGACCAAAATCGAACTGAAAATCTGGTTGTTCGGTTTTGATTAATCTTTTAAAAAACCGGTGATTAATCGGGCTCACCATTATATATATATATATATATATATATATATATATATATATACATATATATATATATATATTATGTATTATATATTATATTTTTATTTTTATTTTTTTAAATTGAAATAAACTCACTGTTATTTGACTTTTTGAGTTTTTCTCCTTTCCCCTTCTTCGATACCTAAAGGCCAATACCAAAATCGAAAACCCTTACTTTCCTCTTGTTCGTCTTCCTCCCCAGTTCCCCTTACTTTACTCTGGCACTGGTTGTCATCTTCCATCGTTCAACGTTGACATCGGTCGACAGTCATCCTCCAAAGGCCTCTCCCCTCCCTTCTCTGTTACGACCACGCCAGAAGGCCTAGAATTGAGAACTCTCTCTCTCTCTCTCTCTTGCCTGTCATCTCCTCCACGTTCCGCAGCAACATCGGTCACCAGTAAGCACCAATCCACCAAAGCCAAGCGCCAACTACTCCCTCTCTGACGACACCTATCATCTCCGCCACCTCTCACTTTAGGTTCAGGCGACAACAAGTCTGACACCAATAAATCGGCCACCACTTCAGTGTTCCTTGTCCAAGTTTGACCTCAAGCCTTCATCTTGTTTAAGTTTTTTTTTTTTTTTGCATAAATATTATTTATAGTGTTTTTTTTATTTTTTTGCATAAATATACAGGCCTTCAAACTTAAGCTTGTTCATTTATAGTGTATTTTTTTATTTTTTTGGATTGTTACTGAATGAGTCAATGAATGTTGATTAATAGTTTAGTTTGTTTTATTTTCATTTCATCTTATTTGAGGTTTTTTATGCATAAATATTAGTGTGTTTGTTCATTATTAATGTATTTTTTTCATTTGTTTTTGGATTGTTACTGAATGAATGTTGATTAATAGTTTAATTTGTTATATTTTCATTTCAGCTTATTGTTTTAGGTATTTTTTTTTTGCATAAATATTAGTGTGTTTGTTCATTTATAGTGTATTTTTTCATTTTTTGGATTGTTACTAAGGCTGCGTTTGGAAGAGGTGTAAATACAAAATTACACCGATGTAAAAGAAAAACGGTAAGATATTTTAGTGCAAAAGGTGAACCAGATAGATGCTACTTTTACATTGTTGTGCGTTTGGAAGAACAGTGTAAAATGTGAGTATTTTCTACATGCGTTTGGTAGAGTGCAGTTATTGAAGTCCTTGGAAGCTTGGAGCTAGAACACTTTAAAAACATCGCCGACATCCTCCACCGATAACTGCCGGTTGATACCAATTTTATAGAACAGGAAGAGGCCTCAGAAGCTTGGGGAGCTTTAACAATGCCGTTATTGAAGTCCAAATCCAGGGCATCAAAGTCACGATCAACATCACCAGCACCACCGTCGAGTGCAGATTTCGAGTGCATCAAAGATTAAGAAAACGAATATGAAATTCATGAAGGTCACTGAAAAACCTTTTCAGTAGCATGCGAGTGAGATTTCGAGTGTAGTTTCTTCGATATTGGCTAGGTAGGCTTTGAAGGATTTTACGCCGCATTCGGTTCAGGTTTCGCAATGGTCTGAACTTCGGATCTTTTCCTCTTGAAGTAATCACTGAAGAACAAGAGAACAAGAAGACCTCCGAGCACAATCGAAAGTATAAAATCGGAAGAACTAAAAACCCTATAAATGTTGAAGGTTGGGATTCAGGCTCCATTCTTTCTCTTTTATTTCTCTCGTTGATTAATCACCAATCTGGCAATGTTGACTGATTTGCTCAGCTCGTTTCGTGATCTGTTGTGGCCTAGGAAGCATCGACTGTGAAAAACCAGCCACCAGCAACAGCAATTAATTTGAGCAGGTGGCGCAATGGGTAGGCGTGAAGGAGTGGAAGAGAGAAGAGAGAAAGAGAGGGAGGGAGTGGAAGATAGAAGAGTTTCGCATGGAGGATGCCGGCGAAATGGAAATAGGAAACTTGACGATGGAGGATGTCGGCGGAGGATGATGGCGAAAGAAGCTCGATGGTGATAGAGTAAAGGAAGAGAGCCATTGCTTTATTTTTATACCAATGTGTCACGGTCTGATACAGGCTTAGCCATACCTATGCTTGGCAAACATACGTTAAGGGACACCATCATCATCTTCGCCAGTAAGATTTTTGGGAGAATTGATGTTATCTTCGGGCAGACCACCAAAAGCTTAACGTACTCTTTGAAGAGGGGTGGTCGACCTCCTTAGGTACCTAACCTTGGCACTCCTAGACCATCATCCTTTGCAGGGCGGCCCTAGTTAATGGCTAGCATGGCTACCACGGTTCCTCATGGGCGCACACATGCTCATGGGGATAGTGCATGGACCGGCACTGCGCTGCCGACATTCAAGGAAGGCTTGTAATGCGGGCTTGGCTCAAGCATGACCCTTCACCACGTCAGCCCCTCGCCCAAGCAAAATGAACTATCCCGTTGCCCCTAGCGCACGGGTGTGTTCCGACATAAGCGGTTGCCTCTCATCATGGCACACAAGTGCCCACATCATCGGCATACAGGAGACCCATCATATCAGTGCCCAATCACCTCTCATCGGCGTCCAGTCGCCTCACATCATGGCCTTCCCTCTTTAGCACGTAAGCGATGCTTCCCATAGACCGGCCAGAGCCAGCCGAGTGCCCCGACCATGCGAATTGAGGTCATGATCTAGTGTTACTGACCTTGGTGGAGCCATCTCATCGGGCAACTCCTAGCCTCCAAGCACACAAAGGCTTATCCTGGACAACACACGGGTTTCTTCCGATGTAAAACTACCCCCATGAGTTGGTATCAGAGAGAGTAGCCAACTGCTGCCACAGTTGGTATCAAAGAAGATTAGCACAGAGCCAGTTGAAGCGGTCATCTCGACAAGTAGCACATCATGGGGTGCGGTCCCTTGGCACTTCCACCTAGGCTCAAGCAAGTAGTGCATATCAGGCCTGGCAAGAGGCCATTCATCGTGTCCACATTCCAATGACCCCAAAATAGCGCCCTTGCGGGGGCAAACGCATTGGTTCTTGTGCTCATGCGAGGGCAGACGCATGAGCCTTTTCATGGAAGGCATATTGTGGCAGTTTGAGTGGGGGAGTACCATGCTTCCTCACGGACATCAATTGCTGTTCATTTTGGTGAGGTGTTGGGCGGTGCGCCTACATCTTGGTTTTATGACGGATGAGCCATTGTTCCGTAGCTTTGTCTGAGGCACTACTAAAGTGGGGACAACCGTTCGAAATTGGTTGGTGTCGATGGTTGGTCAAGGAATATCACTGAAGTGGCAGTTTTGCATCAAATAGGTCCTCGGTTGAAGCCACAATATTGGAATGATAGGAATGTGGGTACACTAGCCATTGGAGCATGGCAGCCCTACATTGTCAATGTATCAGAGGACATGCTCAGTTCAACAAACAGGTGGAACACTTGTAGCAGCAACAGCTCATCACAAGGCGAGTGCATGTTTGGCAACATCATGGGTAAAAGTTGCCACCACTCGCACACAAAGCAGTCAGATCTCCTTGAGGCAGCAGCACATTGGGGCCCCCTCGGAGCAAAGATGTATCCCGTACCGGCGAGGTGAAGTGTAGTTTCGAGGGCTAATAGAGCATAAGCCATGGTTAGGTTTGAGTAACCCGAACACAGTGAGGTGAAGCTTGCAGGCCAACATGGTGAAAAGGTATACCCAACACACATCGCCAACAACAGGAGTAGACCTATCACATCGTCTTCGGTAGCACCACCGAAAAGCTACCAAAAAGATGGTCGAGCCTTGAGGTAAAGATGATACATGGGCGGACCTCCACGAAGCACACACACATCCAATTTCTTCGAAGGCCCTTCTCACACAATTTCAACAGCATAGCCATTGTGCAGTTTGAGTAACCTCAACACAGGGGGTGAAGTCTAGGCAGGCCAGCATGGTGAAATGGTTCCATCCCCATAAATGGACACCAATATAGGCAAGACCCGGGTTGGCTAGGCATGAAGGGATTAGAGATCCATCAGATGCATGGTCGAACCCTATAGGTAGGTTGGGCGAAATTTCAAAAATTTCCTCTCTCCTCATCTAGGAATCACATTCCCTGTTTTAGAAAATTTACATTTTCAAGGATCAATCTTGAACCATAAATCAAACAGATCTGAAACTAGAAGCAAGAGAGGGATATACTTGATACGGAGAAGCAGTATCTCCCAATGGAGGTGTTCACACCCAAGGTAGGAACTAAAGACTGCTCCCACTGAATATGGCGCAGTGTATGATGGAGCAAAATCAGCAGTGTTCTTCCAAAAGAACCGAACCCTTCACAAGAATTCGCTGGAGGTAGTGAGCACACCTTCAAATCAGTCTTTCTGACTGATATCAAGATCCAATCTTGATCGCTCCTACAAGAAAGAGGAGATCGAACTAGCAGTAATGGCGGCGGCAGGAAGGAAGCGGCAAGGAGAAAACAGCTCAGTCCCACTGGGTGTTGTGCTCTCTCTCTGAATTTTGAATGTGATTGATCTTCTATAGCTGCTGCCCCCTTTCTCCTTTTATAACCATAAAGGGATCAGCTCCTATTCCCATTAGAAGTTGCTAATTCAAATCATATTTGGATCTAAATTCCCTTTAAAAGGATAGATCCTTATCTTATCTGTAGATTAGATCAGCCCTCTCCTAATCTGATTAGGAGGTTTTCAGATCTGAATCTGTATTCAGATTTGGACTCTCTGAGTGGATAGGGTAAGACCCTATCCTATCTGCTAATCTAATCTCAGATTCGCCCCTACTTTAACTGATTAAATCAGCCCAATTCGAAATTGGCTTTAGGCCCATTAATAGTATGTGCTCACTTAGCCTTCCAAACTGCTGCCCAGTTGGGCTTCCTTGTATGGCGTGGGACCCAAGCATTAATCTACACATCTGCCACAAGGATTCAGCCCAACCTTTGTTTGTTACAAGGCCTATCTGAATTCACTGGAAAGCCCAGTGAACCCCCTAAGCCCATCACATGGACTCTATGGGCCCAACACTTACACTAAGTGGTCCCTAGGCCAAGCCACCTCGTAACACCCAGGGACTGTGGGCAGATGCAAGATTAGTCCATTAGGAATTACCCTCAATGGTCTTACACTTAACCTCTCAACCCATAATGATCATACATTGCCCGACAAGAGAGGACCTCTCCCTCGGCTGCAAGGAACAATGCTATACTCTCTACTCACATGGATCCCGGGAATTAAAACCTTTTGCAAACAATTTGAAACCGTAACATATATATACTTTTATATCTGAATATAAAATATATTTTACAAAACAAATCTCAACGATTGAAATCGGCTGTCGGCAGTCTTGGTTTCCATCAGAGAGAGTGCATCCCCGATCATTACCTTTGTCCGACAAAGGGGCTGATCCTGTCACAATGATCACCCACTCAGATGAATTCTCGGACTGTCCCAACATACCTAGGTTTTGACCCCCTCTAAGGATCTCACTGATTGGCATATCAAAGACAGTCTAATCTGACACTTAGTGCAGTATCATAATCGAGTCTAGGGGTCAGGTGTAACTTTCCAGTTTTTCCCACTAATCTCCAAGGTCTAGGGCAATACTGGAAATCTGGTCCGGTTCAGGGTTTCAAGTGAACCTACATTGCATGTGCTTTGGGTCTCACCCTGGCAGTTGAGATAGACCACCCCAACACTTAGCAGCACACTAGTGTTAGCCTTAGCAGGATAAATCTCCTCAGACTTATCCAACGGCTGTGAACGTTCTAAACTAACACGAGTCTCGTTAAGTGTCTAGTTTAAGGGTGTTACACAGAAACACACCATAAGAACATGAATCAAATATGCACTTTATTCATTTACAATAAATGTCATAAGTACATCAAACTGATTGGAGCTAAGGGCATACAACTGTCTAACAAGGCGAGCCCAGGAACTGGTAGACAAGTGGATGGCGCAGGACACAGATGCCCATTCACAAGAAGAGCCATTGTCGAGGATGACAATGGATTGAGTGGGGGAGCCTGTCACGGTCTAACACAGGCTTAGCGTTGCCTACGCTTGGCAGGCTTATGTTAAGGTACACCATCGTCATTTTAGCCTGTAAGATTTTTGGGAGAATTGATGTTATCTTCAAGCTGACCACCAAAAGCTTAACGTACTCTTTGAGGAGTGGTCGACCTCCTTGGGTGCCTAACCTTGGCACTCCTAGACCATCATCCCTTGTGGGGCAGCCTTGGTTAATGGCTAGCATGGCTACCAGGGTTCCTCATGGGTGCACACATGCTCATGGGGACAGTGCATGGACCGGCACTGCGCTGCCAACACTCAAGGGAGGCTTGACATGCGGGCCTGACTCAACCATGACCCTTCACCACGCCAGCCCCTTGCCCAAGCTGAATGAGATATCCTGTTGCCCCTAGCGCACGGATGTGTTCTGGCCCATGCAGATGCCTCTCATCATGGCACACAGGTGCCCACATCATCGGCATACAGGAGACCCATCACATCGGTGCCCAGTCACCTCTCATAGGCGGCCAGTCGCCTCACATCATGGCCTTCCCCCTTTAGCACATAAGCGGTGCCTCCCATGGACCAGCTAGAGCCAGCTGAGTGCCCCAGCCATGCGACTTGAGGTCATGATCCAGTGCTACTGACCTTGGTGGAGTCATCTCATTGGGCAACTCCTAGCCTCCAAGCACACAAAGGCTTGTCCTGGCCTACCTTGGCCTGGACGCCGCACAGGTTTCTTCCGCTATAGAACTACCCCCAGGCAGATGGGCAATTTGATTGAGTTTTACATCGAAAAAATCAATGTAAACATTTTTGAAAATGAAGTTGTACACCGTCTTCGGTGTTCTTTTGCGTCCCAACCAAATGCATACAAAAGTAGATCATGGTGTAAAACTACACCGAACCAGGATTTATACCTCTACCAAATGCAGCCTAAATGAATGTTGATTAATAGTTTAGTTTGTTGTATTTTCATTTCAGCTTGTGAAGTGTGAATGTGTTTTTTTTTTTATTGTTGTGGATTTGTTGTTGTGAACTTTGTTGTTTTCTTAATTTTTTATGGCTATAGACTTGTGGTTGTGATTGTGATTTTTATGATGCAGGTTGCATGGTTGAATGATTAATTTTAATTTTGATAGATGTACAAGTTTATTGCTTGGTGCTTACATGTTTATGAAATATGAACGATAATATGATTACCATTCAGCTTTGGGAATGGTACTCATCAACTTAATTATAGGTTTCGCCCTCTATTTTGTCAACATGTCAAAGTCTCAAAGAACATGTTAAAGAACTAACCTAGGTATGAAGTTTATTCTGTCAATTTTTATGTAATTTTGTAATTGGTATCTCTATTTGATGAATGTGAAGTTTTTCTAGTTCTTTCATTCTCATTTATGTTGTTTAAATTTGCAGGCAAGTTTTTTCTAGTTCAGGCTCTCACTAGCTCTCGATGCAAAGTTGCAAACCATCAATATCTGCCCCAAGAGGCAAAGACTCTACAAGCATTGTAGCTCAAAAATGATATAGCTGATATCCCAAGACTCTGCAGGCAAGTTTCTCATTTTGACAGCCCTTTTATCTTCATTAGTTCATCGAATATAGTTCAAATTCAATGCTAGAATTCATGTAAAAAAAGTGACTCAGATATGATTTGGATTACAAGTGAACCTCTGAATGATTTAACAGAAATAAAACTTTAACATGCTGATTTGGATTACAAGTGAACCTTTGAATGGTTTAGCATAAATAAAACTTTAACATGCTGATTTGGATTACAAGTGAACCTYTGAATGATTTAACAGAAATAAAACTTTAACATGCTGATTTGGATTACAAGTGAACCTTTGAATGATTTARCAGAAATAAAACTTTAACATGCTGATTTGGATTACAAGTRAACCTTTGAATGATTTAGCAGAAATAAAACTTTAACATTTCAAAACTTTAGTATGCCCCAATGCCTATTTACTTATTCATTTTTTATGAGATGATTACAAAATGAGAACATTCATTTTTATGCCAAACATCTAGTGAGAGTTGTACAAGAATCAAGGATGAATGCTCTTTGTACATACAGCTTATAATCTTCACTTTTTAGATTAAAATAATTGAACAAATTACATAAACTATAAGTCTATAACCTATTGGAACATTCAATAAAATAAAACTGAAAAAAAGTGTATAAATTTAAATCAATTTATTTTAATATGTAAATTGATTTTGATGGAGGGAAGTTTTTTTTTTCCTTTTTTTTATTTTGAGTGGAAGATTATTACACAAAAGAACTGAAAAACTGAACCGCAGTTAACCGGTCAACTGATTAACCAATTGTATAGGTTTGGTTTCGGTTTGAATTATTAAGAAACTGACCAAGTTGGTTCGGTTCAAGAAAACTCACCACCCCTACCTTTTCTAGTAAAAGCAATCTATTCTCTCTCTCTCTGCTCCTTTTGAAAAAAAAAACCATGACCCATCTTGCCAATCTGATATCTGAACCCAATTCTCTCTCCTTAAAAGAAAAAAAAAATGGTGGTGACTGTGTTTTTCCCCTTTTGGGATTTGGATTGGTGACTATAGGTCCAAGATGAAAGAGCAATTCATACTAAACAAGCAGCATACCAGATCATCATCAACAAGTGACACTAGAAGGAAACTTGAGACTGAAACCTGGCTTCCTTTGTGATCTTGATCACCTCTGTTATACACCTATCCAGCTATTAAAAAAAAAAACATTTTCTAAAAGAATTTTTTTATGTACAATGGGGTCCTCTCACCCATTCATTACTCAGTTTGTGGAAACCTTAACGGCTTAGCCATTTGCCGAAATTGACTGAGTTCGTAGGGCAAAATGCTGGACCAAGAAGAACAATTTTCTTTCAAAAATTTGCATTTTCCTTTACAGTAACTTCTTTGGCCATCTTACCTATTTTTAAATACAATGTGATCATCAATATTATTGTTTCAATTGAAGTGATAGCACTGCCCAACAATTTGAATTTAAAATATAATAAAAGTATCGAACCAAAATAGAGAGAGATAGAAATTATATTTTTATCATTAAAATAATATATTTCTTAGAAACAATATTTTAGATTGTACCTAGACTCTAATGATAATCTACATCTTGAGGAGGTTAGATGAGAAAAAAAGTTGGAAAGATAAGTGCATTATGTCCAATGAACAAGCAAAGAGGGGAGATGGAAAAGCGTGACATGATTAAAAAAGAAAATAGATAATTTTTTAGCGAAAGTGTATGCCCCACAAAGTGTGCCCCACAGCACTTCACAGTCGTGTATTAGGAACATCTCCCAATGACTAATACAGAAAATGTTCCCAATATGTGCTGAGATGTGCATGTGGAGTGCCAACGTGAACTCTACATAGGCTTAACAGTTAAAACCTTCCAACTTCCGTTAGTTGTTGCATGAAAAGGAATTCTTAACGATGCCCATGGAGCAGCTTTCTAGTGAGAATTCAATTCAGACCTCTTGGTAGAATTCTTACACAGCATAACACTGAGATGTCCCTCCTAAGTGAGAGTTGGGATCTCTCTTCAACAAAACACATCCTACCTAATTAATACACTACTGCATATCTTACCATGAGACTAGGATCCATCATAAAATTGGACCCACCATGAATGAGATATGTATGTCAAATCACGTTGGAAGCGTGTTGGAACATGTTGACAGGAGATCTAAGACAACTTAGACCGACTCGAATCACCACTTGTAAAAGGCATATAGGTTCAAATCGTAGAAAGCAGGTTCTCCACATTCTATGTCGATGGGCTTTATGTGCACCCTTTCACTATTAGGTGAGACCTACCATTAGAGGACACATCACCTTTCCTTCACGTACAAACTTGAAGAACAATACCTTCAAAACTTAATTATTCATCTAGTTTTGTAAGAAGAAGAAGAAGAAGAAATTAGTACATTCCTGTGTAAAGGGGAGATCCACTTGGACAAACGTACTATGGATATCCACTATCCAGGGATTTTTTTGTATCTTTTTCTATTGAACCTCCTTAATTCGCTTTATGTGTGATTGTGTATTGTGGGTTATTATACATTGGACCATAGGAACGGGCTGCGACTTACAGAGTAGCATAGACTGGGCCTTTTAACAATAGCAATGCCTACAACAAGGGAGCTCCTGGCTCCTGGTCCCTGGCTATGTAAGTTTATGCCCACCGTTGCTGCATCACTTTTGACTCCTGCCAAAGAAAGAAACAAAAATTTAAGGTTCCATTTGGTTCGCGGAAATAAGGGTCTGGAATCAGAACCGGAATGGACTATTCTGGTTCCAACCGTTTGGTTGGACAAATCAGAATTCATTCCCATTTCTGCTGTTGTTGGAATGGCATTCCCCATTTGTCCCTCTATTGGGAATGAAATCCCATTCTTACTGGTTGCTGATTTTAATTCACATTTTTATTTTTGTCTGAACCAAACATATTATGGGGATAGATCATTCCGATTTTGACTGCGAACCAAAAGGATCCTAAAATCAGAATGTGGCATTCTTTTTATTATTGCTTGAATCTCTTTTATTGTTTTTTTTTCTTGTATGTGTGTGTGACAGTGTGAGGGGGTGGCTTGAAACTCTCGATTTTACTTTTTAGACCTTGCAGAAGTGTTTTTCTATTTAGAGAAATATTTAAATGCATAAAATCACCAAAGCCCAGCCCAAGAACATTTTTTTATCCAACCCAGAATACCCTCAACTGAACGTAGTAGGCCCATCAGATTACAGAACCCGTTATGCCACCCACGACGGTTGAAAATTGAAAAGGTATGACTATTGTCAGAGTTGGATGGTTGAACTGGCTCATCGGTGAGCCAACAGAGTTCAGATGAGCTGCTCTGCAGGGAGCCCATGCACATTCGAACCAACAAGCTTTCTGGTACAGGTGAGAAAGAGAAGTGTTCTCAGACTTAGATGATTGAACTGGTGAACCAGTGATGCAGTAACCTTTTTGTGTATAGGTGTTTTGAAACTCGTCCAAACGATCTAATTAACAAACTTCCAAGGTTGATATCCAATCCAATCAGACCAACAATTGTCACAAGGTCATATGATCACCTCCAATCAAATCCAAGAACTTGTCATAAGTAACTTGATTCAATGTTCTAAAAAATTTCAAGTAGTGTAGTTGAAACATAATGGCCCAAAAAGGTGAGGTATAAGCTGCAAATTAGAACAATAGAGGATACAAAGTATCCATAAAATAGAAGTTTACGAGAAATAAGTTTTAACGTTAAGCATTAAATAAGATAATTACTAGTTAACTAACAATTATAAACATTTTGTATTTCATGGTTCAAAATGCAAAGTTCTCAAATTATTCAAATGACCAACTTAGAAGAAAGGAAATAGGTAGAGAACCATCCATATAATTGGTATTAGATTTATGGTCATCCAATAGTTTAGAAGAAAGAAGCAACTTAATTGATTTGATCAATGAAAAAAAAATCAAAAAAAGTAAAAAAGATCCATTGGGAAAAGAATGAGAAAAATAACAAATTTGGGGTGTTATTTAGAATAATAAGAAAAAAGATCTCACGTGTTTTATCTAAGAGAAACTATTGATTGGCCCATTTTGCTAATGGTGCTCATCAAAAACCAAAAAACCAAATCAAATCAGTTTAGTTTCAGCTTGATGTTTTAGAAAAACTGAAGGTATCGATTCAATTTCAGTTAACCAATATGAACACCAGTGGTTAGCCAAACTGATATGTTTTTCTATAGATTTTGTATTATATATAAATATATATGCATTATAGATAAATTTATATTTATAATATATCTATTTTATATTATTTATAATATAATATAATGCATATATTTTCTAGTATTATACTATATAATTATATATTTATTGATAAAATATATTATAAATTCAAAAAACCAAAGGAACCAACCAACTGGTTAACCTATTGGTTTCAATTCAGTTTCAGTTTTTTGTTTCCCAAAAATTGGAAGATCAATTTAGCTTGGAAAAAAAAGTCTCATGAATCTCCAAGGTCTAAGGCAATACTGGAAATCTGGTCCGGTTCAATGATTCAATTAATCCTACACTTAATGGGCCTTGAGTCTCACCCTGGCGGCTGAGACAGGCCTCCCCAACATTTGGCAGCACACCAGTGTCAGCCTTAGTAGGATAAATCTCCCCAGACTTGTCCAATGGCTGTGAACATTCTAAACTAACACGAGTCTCACAACTGTCCAATTTAAGGGTATTACACAGAAACACACCACAGGAACATGAATCAAATATGTATTTTATTTATTTACAATAAATTCATAATGTACATCATTCTGATTGGGGCTAAAGACATACAATAGTCTAACAATACATCTTTTGCAGCAGAGTCCTAAATTTTGCATATAATATGTTTACAATAAATTCATAATCTAATACTTTGTCGACAATCAATTGATGAATGCATATAATATGTTTACTTGTGTGCAAAATCCGAAACGTTTAACAAGCATGGACAGACTCGATATATCGCCGCAAAGCCTTTACACTTCAAAGCAGCAAGTCCATGTTCTGATAAAGGAAAGGCAGTGTTGTTGGTTTCTCATGGCAACTTTGCATGAGTTGGGGCCCATCTAACCCCATTTTAACCAACATTTATAGTGGATTCCAACTGTTTAAAATCTGTAGAGCTCTATTGTTTCTGTTTTTGTTGATGTGATATTTTTTTTTTTTTCAGAAAACAACAAACATACATAACTCACTTTAGGCTTTGGGTTGTCCCAGATATATTGGTGAGAGGTATCCGCAGCAGTGCCGCAAATTAGGACTTCGGTGTGCAATTTGTATGGATCAATGCAAGACCTACCGGGCCCAACCATAAGTCAAAACTTTTATTAATTGGGCCAGGTTTGAGAAATGAAAATTCCATATAAAGATAGGGTTCTTATAGAGTTGCAGATTTAGGCAATCCAATTGTGGAGATGCCGATCGTCGCTTTGCACCCCCTCCAAATAGGAAGTGAGGGATCAACCCGTTGGTAACTGTTATCATAATCACAAATAAATAATCTTACCTTCAGAGGTGTAAATTGGATTGTGTTGCCTATGGCTTGGTATGATTTTGAGCCAATCCAGTTTAATGGTTTATGGGTTATGTTGCAGTATGGCATGATTGTATGGGTCGTGCTAGGTTTGGGGTTTTAGGTTCATGGGCTGAGTCGGTTCAGTTCGCACTATCATGTCATATCACCTATGGCCCATGGGCTAGCATGGCCCAACCCGCGGCATGGCATGACCCAACCTACAGGCCCACAGCGGCTCAAATGCGGCCTGCCCAAAGAACTAGCCATTGGAGACCCCCCCCCAAAACAGCTAGTTTCAACATTTTAGAAGTTTTTTTACAAAAATACCCCCAATAGCTATATATGGGGGGTATTTATGTATTTTGGATTTGAAGGAGATAAAACGACAATAATGCCCCCTAACAACTATATAATAACTAGTTTATGCGGGTACTTAGGTAAAATGATAAATGATTTTATAATGACTAAAATACCCCTCCCAACAACTAAAAAATAACTAGTTTTTTCAGGTATTTTGGGCAATTGAATTATTTTCAATTCCTATAAATAACCCTGTCCTCCACACCAGTCCACCATTCTTATCACACCAGTTCAGCAATTCTCTTCCCAATTCTCGTACTCTCTTAATCTCTCATATAGTTTTCATACTGCCATATTGTCATACACTTAGGCAGTTAGGCACTTGGCAATTTAACCATTTAGGAGGCTTTAACAGGTTTCAACCATTAAAATCAAGCTAAGATTCTGAATTGATAATCCAACCATCAGGGTAAGTGCAATTAAATTAATTTTTACTTTTTTAGATTTAAAAATAATGGTTGGCTCCTCCTCCCAAAACCAATTCCCCAATGGTAAGTTTACTAGCTCGATTTGAAAAATATTTAAAATAGAGGAGGTTGAGGGGAAGGGAAAAAGAGTCATTTGTCAAAAAATGTATGATTGACTTTAGCTTCACTAGCAAGGATGGTACTGGTCACTTGGCCAGACATTTGCTCTTCCATGAGAAACAAGAAAAAGACATCTACTTTAAAGATTTGTTGGATGCTGAGTAATTTTTTCAAATTTATTTAAATAATTTGTTATTTTTTTAACAATGTAACTTTTTATTTTCAATTTGTAATTTTTTTTGTATTTTAAATGAAATAAAATTTCTATTTTTTTCCAATTTATTGTTCATTTTATATTTTGGTAAGTATTTTTTTCATTACTTTGTTAGATTTTTTATTTCTTCAATTTGTTCCCAAAGTGGGCAAAGCCCAAAGGAAAGTTAGCAAAAAAAAAAGTCTAGGTTTTTCTGGCCCAGCTAGTAGCCCAGCCTAACACACAGGCCAGGCCCATGACACATTCTACAGCTTGCCCGGCCCAGGCCAGCGGCATAGGCTCGGGCCGTGGGCCGTGCCAGGCCAGCCCCCAAAGTATACCAAGAGACGAAAGAACAGCCCAGCTTGGCCTGCAGGCCAGCATGGCACATTTTGCATGCAAACCGTGCCATGCCAGCCCAGCCCGACTCGTTTTACACCTCTACTTACCTCAATTCTCCCTCATAAAGTTTTTCTTTTTTTTTCTTTTCACACTCATATAAAGTTGAAACCACAATTTTCTTGCTTCCTATACCCGAATTTAGGACCAACTTTATTATTATTATTTCCTTTTTTCTTTTGTGTATGCGTATGCAAGGGCGGAGCTAGGGGACCCGGGGGGCTTTGGTCCCCCCTATGGATCTAACACTGAACTTGTTAGTTAAGTGTTTTCATGATTCTTAAATCTCTTTCATTTTTAATGTTTTCTATATATTTAATTAATTGGAGGGTTTTAGGAATGGCCCCGTGTGTTTGACAAAAGTCTCAAATGGGACCATGCCCTTCTGCCAAGTGCGCAAAGCACTTGCACATGCACCTCCTGTCCACTATCCAATTTGCACACCTGACCACCCAGTGTCAATTTGCCCTGGTCCTCTGGTAGGGGTGAACATTTCAGCCTATCTTACACAAGCCTAGTCTCGAAATTCCGGGCTTGGGCCTAGGTTTTATGTTTAGATCCAGTCCCAACTTGCATATATTTAAATATATGTATTTTATATAGTGTATATATATGTATATGTGTGTTATTTTATGATACTTTATTAAACTATATATTTTATATAAATATTATAATATGATATTTATAATTAGAGATGACAATTTTCCCTATCCTCGTCAAGTACCTAGCCTCCTTGATCCATCGGATCGGCAATAGAGATTACCTTGGTAGGGCGGGGACAAAGATGGGGAGGGAAGGCCTAGTCCCGCCTTGACCTTGATTATATATATTAAGTATTTTTTATATTAAATGTATATTATATTATACATTATTTATGTTATTATATATATAAAAATATATTTAAAATATTTATTTATATTTAAAAAATTTCCTTTATTTTAGGTAAATTTATTTTCTAAAAAATACTACTAATTAAAAAATTTTTGGGATTTGGGTCCCTATGGGGAACCCGTCTCCGTCGGGGATGGGGAATATGGTTTGAACCCGCTCTGTTTTTTTCATATATATATATATATATACATATATTACAAATTTTATTAATAGTAGTAGTAGTAGTAGTAGTAATAATAATAACAATAATAATAATAATAACAACAACAACAAAGTAATAATAAAAAGCAAAAATATTATTTATTAAATAATAATAATTAAGTACAACCAAAATATTAATATAATATAATTAAAGTAATAAGAACATACTAACATATTTATTATTTAATAATAATAACTTATTTTTAAAATAATAAAAATAACATAATATAAATAAACTAATTAAAAAGTAATAATAATAAAAATATTATTAAATTAATAATAAAATAATAAATAGAGTAATACAAATTTTAAAATTTTTAGTTGATTCTGATTCCAACTCCAAATGAACCAAACAACAATCATAATCCAATTTTGATCCCCGACTGAACCAAACAGGCATCAAGGATAGGTGATTCTGATTCCTGGGATTCTGATTTTGATTATGATTCTATTTGTGAACCAAAAGGATCCTTGTTTTTTATATATGTTTTAACTGGGGTGCAAATCTCAATTTTCTAATCCAAAGCACAAAATTGTTAACCAATTGTGCTAGTTTTCTACTTAGAATTTTTCTTCTACTTCTAAAAAACACTAGTCAATGTGCATGTGCTTTGCATGTTTCAATTGTAGATGATGATGGGTGATGGTATTAATAACATGTTTCCAAAAATTTTAACACTCTTTTCATATTTTAGAGATGTGCACAAATGATTTCTACCAAATTTATTCACTTTAAAACTTTTTTTTTTGTGTTTTTATATTTTAATTATGACATCAAGGGTTAACATATTTGACCTATGAGGTTGAACTATTGACCTACAACCGAATGTAAGTTTTAAATTTTGCAATTTACTACTATCATTAATAAAAATCAATTCTTTTTTATTACACTTTTTTCTTTAATATGATTAATAAAATATTAGAGATGTGACCAAATGTTTTCTACAAAATGTCTATATTTTTTCAAATTTTTTATGTTTTCATTTTTTATATTTTTTATTATTTAATTATGATATCAAGGGTTTAAACATTTGACTAAAAAGGTTTAATTATTGATCCTCTATCATATATGAAAATAATTTAATTTTTTGGTCAGCTTTATGTCAGACAATTGTATGCCCTTAGTTCCAATCAGTTTGATGTACTTATGACATTTATTGTAAAAGAATAAAGTGCATATTTGATTCATGTTCTTGTGGTGTGTTTCTGTGTAATACCCTTAAACTGGACACCTAATGAGACTCGTGTTAGTTTAGAATGTTCACAGCCATTGGATAAGTCTGGGGAGATTTATCCTGCTAAGGCTAACACTGGTGTGCTACCAAGTGTTGGGCTGGCCTGTCTCAGCTACCAGGGTGAGACCCGAAGCACATGCAGGGTAGGTTTACTTAAAACCCTGAACCGGACCAGATTTCCAGTATTGCCCTGGACCTTGGAGATTAGTAGACAAATCTGGAAAGTTACACCAGACCCCTAGACTCGATTATGATACTGCACTAGGTGTCAGATTGGGTTGTCTTTGATATGCCAATTAGTGAGATCCTTAGCGGGGGTCAAAACCTAGGTATGTTGGGACAGTCTGAGAATTCATCTGAGTGGGTGATCATAGTGACAGGATCAGCCCCTTTGTCAGACAAAGGTAATGATCGGGGATGCACTCTCTCTGATGGAAACCAAGACTGCCGGTAGCTGATTTCAATCGTTGAGATTTGTTTTGCAAAATATATTTTATATTTGGATATAAAATTATATATATGTTACGGTTTCGAATTGTGTGCAAAAGGGTTTTAATTCCTAGGATCCATGTGAGTAGAGAGTGCAACACTATTCCTTGTAGCCGAGGGAGAGGTCATCTCTTGTCAGGCAGTATATGATCATTATGGGCTGAGAGGTTAAGTGTAAGACTATTGAGGGTAATACCTGATGGGCTAATCTTGCATTTGCCCACAGTCCCTATGTGTTACAAGGTGGCTTGGCCCAGGGACCACTTAGTGCAAGTGTTGGGCCCATAGAGTCCATGTGATGGGCTCAGGGGGTTCATTGGGCTTTCTAGTGAATTCAGCTAGGCCTTGTAACAAAGGCTGGGCCGAACCCTTGTGGCTGATGTGTAGATCATTGCTTGGGTCCCACGCCATACAAGGAAGCCTAACTGGGTAGTAGTTTGGAAGGCTAAGTGAGCACATACTATTAATGGGCCTAAAGCCCATTTTGAACTGGGCTGATTTGATCAGTTAAAAAAGGGGTGAATCTGAGATTAGATTAGCAGATAGGATACGGTCTTACCCTATCCACTCAGAGAGTCCAAATCTGAATACAGATTCAAATCTGGAAACCTCCTAATCTGATTAGGAGAAGGCTGATCTAATCTGCAGATAAGTTAAGGGTCTATCCTTATCACTTAAGGGGAATTCAGATCCAAATATGATTTGGATCAGCAACTCCTAATGGGATTAGGAGTTGATCCCATTAAGGTTATAAAAGGAGAAGGGGGTGGAAGCTATAGAAGATCAACCACATTCGAAATTCAGAGAGAGAACATAGCACCTAGTGAGATTGAGTTGTTTTCTCCTTGTCGCCGCCATTATTGCCAGGTCGATCTCCTCTTTCTAGCAGGAGCGATCAAGATTGGATCTTGATATCAGTCTTTGGAGAAAGGCTGATCTGAAGGTGTGCTCACTGCCTCCAGCGAATTCTTGTGAAGGGTTCGGTTCTTTTGGAAGAACACTGTTGATTCTGCTCCATCATACACTGTGCCATTTTCAGTGAGAGTAGTTTTTGGTTCTTACCTTGGGCGTGAACACCTCCATTGGGAGATATTACTTCTCCGTATCAGGTATATCCCTCTCCTGCTTCTGGTTTCAAATCTGGTTTGGTTTATGGTTCAAGATTGATCCTTGAAAATGCAGATTTTCTAAAATAGGGAATGTGATTCCCAGATGAGGGGAGAGGAAATTTTTGAAATTTCGCCCAACCTACCTGTAGGGTTCGGCCATCCATATGATGAATCTCTATTCCCTTCACTTTATATTTCGTATTTCATTTCCATCATCGTTAAAAATCATTCTCATTTATAACACTTGTTTTTATTTAATATGATTAATATAAAATATTAGTGAGTTTTTTTTTGTTTTTGTTTTTTGCATCTTTATCCTTTTTTTTATAATTTAATTTTGGAATCAAGGATTAATAGTTAACACATTAACACATTTGATTCAAAAGGTTGAATTGCTAACCCACCACCAAATAGGAAAACAATTTTATTTCTAGGCCAATTTTAAATTTTGTATTTCATTTTCGACATCAATAAAAACAATTACAATCATACATAGTTTTCTTTAATATGGTTGATATAAAATATTAGAGATGTGTCCATTTTTTCTACATTTTTTTTTATTTTTTGTATTTATTTCCATTTTAAAAGTTTAATTATTTAACTATGACATCATGAGTTGACCCTTTTGACTTGGATAGTTGAATTGCTTACCCACTACTAGGATGGAAGAATGCATCATTTTTGGGTTGGTTTTAAACATGGGTTTTATATAGCTAAAAGTATTTGATATAGATTGAATTAACAAAATTTATTTGAAGCAGAAAATGATAGAATTTATTAATTAAAAAAAAATACATTAAGTATAGGATTTAATGAGAGAGAACGGGAATTAATTCCTTGAATATATGACTTCATGAGATAAATTGAATGAGCTAAAAGGAAGTAGTTTAATTGAAAATGTTATTTAACAGGGGAGGACATAGCCCACCTTGCTCCCCAAATAGAAAACTAGAATAATAGGGGAGGACATAGCCCTCTAGGTGGAGGGGTAACAACCTTTAGATTTTATTAACCAGAAAACTAGAATTAATAGGGGAGGAGTAGCCCACCTTGCCCCAAGTCCAATGCAAAAAACACTCAACATCATTCTCTAAAAACTTACCCAAAGAAAAACAAGAATACATCAAGGATTTCTCAAATGGGAAGATTAACATAATCATCACACAAAACCTTTCTAATTTCAGCTAGGTTTTGAGAAATAAAATACAAAAACATTACACTTGTTTCCTTCTCTTGAAGAATGAAAAATTGAATACCTCAAGTTACCAAGAACTCTTTAACCTTCTTATAAGTGTAGGTAATCGACCATGGGTGAGATTTTGTCCTGTTAATTAATGATACCAACCAGCACTTCATTGTCATTCTCTGTTTTGTTTTTCTCTCTTTCTTTTTTTCTTCTTTTTTTTGGTATACAAGGGAAAATGCAAGACTACCCACTCATCAAAAATACAAATACAATTAAAAAGACTATTACTATATGAAGCACATTGAAGGGTGAGCTAGATAATCCAAACTTAGCAAGCCAATCTGCAGCTCAATTAGCATGATCATTGTGGCGCAGTATGGAAATGAAATACGTGAGAAAAGCTTCAAAGAAAAGAGCAAAAGTTGAAATTTAGGAAGAAGATTTCTTCACTAAATATCTAAAAGAAAATTGATAACAAGAGAACTGCCTTAGCCTTCCCCTAGCTAATCTTTTTATAGGCATAGACCCTTATGGCTCCTATTCCTAATCTGAAAACACTTCATAATAGAATCCTACTAAAACTCCTTAAAAAGAAAATCCTAATCTAAGAAAACACTCCAAAATAGAATCCTACTAAAATCCTTCAAAGGAAAGTCCTATTTGAATATCAATTTGAAATAACTTAAAAAGGAAAGTCCTAATTGAATATAAATTTGAAATAATGCTAAATTGGTAAAAATGAACTAAGATAGAAACTTTATGATGGTGCTTACTTTGTAAAAACGAACTAAGATAGAAACTTTGTGATGGCGCCTACTTTGTAAAACATGAACTAAGATAGAAATCATGTGACGGTGCTATATCGGTTAGTATTTACTAAGTTGGGTTGGTGGCGTCATCTCTACTTCTTATGTGTTTTGGAATGGTCCCAACTTGCATAGAACTTATTGGCTTTCTCCTATATTGCATCATCCTCCCTGGGTTGGGGAGAATCCATCATCGAATTCAAATCATCATTTGACTGATCGTCAACATAAGGTACCAAGTGTTTGACATTGAAAACATCATGAGTACGTATATGGTTCGGTAGCTTTAGTCTATACACATTCTCACTGATGACTTCGACTATCTCGCATGGTCTAACCTACCTTGGTGCTAGCTTTCCATGTTGACCAATCGGTAGGTGGTCCTCTATTAAAATGGCCCAAACATAGTTTCTCGTATCAAATACTATTTTCCTCCTTTTTCCATCAACATATTGTTTGTACGTAGCATTGGCTACCTCTAGCTTGTTGTGAACTTCTTGGAGGTTCTTAAGCTTCTGTACCATATCATCAGCCTTGTCATGGATTAAGCTTGGCCAAGTACTAGTAGCAAGGTCAAGGATAATACGAGGGTTGGCCCCATATACTACCTCAAATGGGTTGTATCCGGTACTCCTGTTTTTAGACCTATTGAAGGCGAACCCTGCTTGTGCTAATAAGAGATCCAATTGTTGTCCATAGCTAGCTGCAAGGGTTCTCAAAAGATTCCCCAAACTCCTATTGACTACTTCGGTTTGGCCATCCGTTTGAGGATTATATGAACTGCTGAATTGTAACGAGGTACCCATTAGCCTCCAAAGGCTTCTCCAAAAGTGTGATATGAAATTGGAGTCTCTATTTGAAGTAATTGAAGATGGTAACTTATGGAGCCAGCAATAAGTGAGGCATCCATTGTCTTCTTACATGCCACAAAGTGAGTCATTTTTGAAAATCAGTCTACGACCACCATTATAGAATCTACCTGTCGCTGGGTACGTGGCAACCCAAGAACGAAGTCCATAAATATATCTAACCAAGGTCCTTTAGGAACTGGGAGGGGCATGTATAATCCAACTTGGTCATCGTTCCCTTAGAAACTTGGCATATGTGACAACTCTCCACAAACCTTGTGATGTCTCTCATCATCTTGGACCAAAAGTAACTTGTTGAGATGAGATGAATTGTTTTGTTTCACCCAAAATGACCTTCATTATAAAGCTCTTTGACGATTTTCAGTTGCCATGAGCAATCAGGTATACATAGGCGGGTCCCCTTGAATAGGAAGCCATCATATATAACAAAGTTCATCCTACTACCTGCTTGCACTTCCTCTATGATACTAGTACAATAAGGGTCAATGAAAAATAATTAACAAAAAGTATTAAATCCCGATACCTGTGCTCGAAACGTGGATAACATGGCTCTCCTTCGACTAAGCGCATCTGCTACTTGATTGTGCACACCTGACTTGTGTTTCAGCACAAACGAATATTTTTAAAGGTATGCCGAACATTTAGCATGCCTTGCATTCAACTTATGTTGGACCCTAATATGCTTAAGTGCCTCATGATCTAAATATAGAATGAACTCTTTATAGATAAGATAATATCGCCAACACTGGAGCGCTTGTACCACAGCATAGAATTGCACATCATAGGTTGAGTAATTGAGGCGTGATCCATTCAATTCTCACTATAGTAGGCTATGGGCCAGCCACTTTAGCTGAGAATAGCACTGATTCCAACATTAGAGACATCACAATCAACCTCAAAGGGTTGCTCAAAGTTGGGAAGGGCTAGCACGGGTGCAACTGTCAACCGTGCCTTAATCTCAATGAAGGTTCTCTTTGCTTCAGTGGTAAACACAGAATTGGTTGTAGCCTTCATATAATCTATATATGGTGCTATAACAGTGCTGAAGTTGCTAATGAATTGTCGGTAAAAGCTTGCAAGATCATTAAAGCTTTGTGCTTCAGTAAGTGTTTTGGGGATGGGCTACTAAACAATGGCACGAACCTTCTCTGGGTTAATAGAAATTCCTTTCCTTGAGATGACATACTCAAGGAATAAAACCTGATCTATGGCAATAATACACTTCTTCATGGTTGCATAAAGTTGTTCCCTACGCAGAGTCATATCTCGAAGACACAACAAATGAGAGTTCATATCAGAACTATATATGAGAATATCATCAAAGTATACCACAACATATTGACTAATAAAAATCTTGAGAACCCGGTTCATGACCCTCATGAATGTGCTTGGTGCATTGGACAAACCGAATGGCATTACTAGTCATTCATACAAACCATCCTACATCTTGAATGTTGTCTTCAACTTATCACTGGGACGAATTCTGATTTGATGGTAGCTTGATTTCAAGTCCAACTTAGTGAATACCTTGGCCCTAGAAAGCTGATCCAAGCATAGAATCGGAAATCAGCATTTGACGATTATCTTATTAATTAGCTGGCTGTCAATGCACATCCTCCAAGTACCATCCTTTTTGGGTACTAATAAAGTGGGAACCATGCATGGACTCATAGTGTCTCGTATGAACCTTTTAGCAATCAGTTCATCTACTTGCTTTTTCAACTCCTCATGTTCAATGGGACTCATTCTATAATGGGCCTTGTTGGAGAGACTAACACCCTATGTTAAATCTATACAATGTTGGATATCCCTTAATGGTGGTAATCCTATCGGTAAGTCCTCAGGAAACACATTACTAAATTCATCAAGCAAAGGCCTTACCTCCTCTGGAGCCTCCACACCTTTCAACTCAAGCCCCTCGTTAATTAAAGCATATGCAACACTGGTCTCTTTTAAGGCACTTGTGAATTCAGTTAGGGCAAAAATGCTACAACCCTCATCTAGTTTCGGTGTAGTCTCTTGTGATGGACATAAGGTCAGCCTTTTTCCCTTTAAACTCAAAAGAGTAAGTATTCTTCTATCCGTCATTGACTACGTAGCGGTCAAATTGCCATGGGCACCCAAGTAGAAAATGACAAGCATCCATGCATACAACATCACACCACACATGATCACTATAATTGTTGCTAATAGAAAAGCTCACTAGACACCATTGTGTGACTAAAACTTCATTCTTTCTTTTTAGCCATGCAAGCTTGTAGGGGTGAAGGTGTTGTTGAGTTTTTAGGTTCAACTTGTGGATCGCTACTTCTGCTATAACATTCTCACAACTCCCGCTATCAATTACAAGGCTTGCAACTTTTCCACCCATAGTACACGTGGTATGGAAAATATTATTTCTTAGTCAATCTAATGATTCATTCCTATGAGTTAGGAATGATTGTTGCAATAACAAGGCCTCTCTCACATCCCCATACACTATTCCTCCCTCAAAGGTTTCTTCATTATAAGAGTGAAACATGGGTGGGGCTGAACAGTCAAATGCTTTTAATTGAGTTTCACTCTCATCTTCTACAAACATTGCCCTTTTTCCTTTATCACCCCTCACACATTCAACAGATTTATGGTCTAGTTCACCACACTTAAAACACTTCAATCCAGGTGGACTCACCTAGTTTTGATTAGGTCAATGCCCTTGGGTTTAGTTCAGCCCATGGGGTTATGGGTGATTTAGAGGCAGGTTAGGATTATCATGTGGGGGTGGTTTGGCCACATTAGTTTGGGTTCGGCCCAATTGGTTAGGTAAGCTGCTTTGTTTTTCTATGGTTAGAGCATGTTGATGTGCCATAGAAACATCATAGCAGTCAAATAGGTCTAATATATCCCGAATATTTGGTCTTAGCCCACCTATATACCTAGCCACCAATTGGCCTTCGGTTTTAGCTAACTCGTTCCAGGCGACTAACAAATAAAACTTCTTTGTATAATCATCTACTATATTAATTCATTGCTTTAGATTTTGCAATTCTTGATAAAGTAAACGAATATAATTATGGGGTATAAATTATGACCTCATCTTTGCCTTGAGTTTCTCCCATGTCTTAATCTTTTCCTTGCATCTTCTCTATCACATGACCTTCAATTGATGCCACCATGCTGCTACTCATCCACTAAACCGAGTGGTTATTAAGGAAGCAATTTTATTTTCTAGAACTTCCTTGAATTCAAAGACTTCTTCTACTATGAAGAGTCAATCCATGAATTCTTCTAGAGTTATGCCTCCTTTGAATTCTGGGAATCTCAACCTTGAGACTTGCTTCCCACCGTCTCTAATCACCACCCACAACTGCAGCCGACCTAGTTGTTTGCCTTGATAATGAAAGGGAACGTGTGGAGATAATTGTGTCAGAGTCATTGTCCCTTATTTCTGACCGGGAATGCAACGATTTTACCTCCTGAGCAAGTGCGTTGACTTGTCTTCTTAGCTCTGCCATCTCTTCTTGCATTTTGTTGTTGAGTTCCCGCTCCATGATATGAGCTACTGGTTTCTTCTTAGGAGCCATAATTCGAAGAATGATCAACTTGAGCTCTGATACCAACTGGTGCAATGCGGAAATGAAACACATGAGAAAAGCTTCAAAGAAAAGAACAGAAGTCGAATTTTAGGATGAAGAATTCTTCATTAAATAATTAAGAGAAAATTGATAACAAGATAATTGCCTTAGCCTTCCCCTAACTACTCTTTATATAGGCATACACCCTTATGGCTCCTTTTCCTAATCTGAAAACACTCTATAATAGAATCCTATTAAAACTCTTTAAAACAAAAATCATAATTTAAGAAAACACTCCAAAATAGAATCCTACTAAAATCCTTCAAAGGAAAGTCCTATTTGAATATAAATTCGAAATAACTTCAAAAGGAAAGTCTTAATTGAATATAAATTTGAAATAATGCTAACTTGGTAAAAATGAACCAAGATAAAAACTCTGTGATGGCGCCAATTTTGTAAAAACAAACTAAGATAGTAATCCTGTGACGGTGCTATATTGATAAATATTTACGAATCTGGATTGGTGGCATCATCTCTGCTTCTTATGTGTTTTGGAATGGCCCCAACTTGCATAAAACTTATCGGCCTTCTCATGTACAACTATTAATCTACTTCTATAGATCTCAAAGCACTCCTCAAATGATGTGAGTAATGTTATATGGAGGCTTTTCTCGACCTTTAAAACTACTGATGACAATTTTGAAATCTCCTTCAATAAATAATCTTCTATTACTGATGAACTTCTCTACTACTACTACCTTATGAACTTCTAAAGCCGCCCTCACCCAAGCCTCTACCAAATTAATCGATCCAAAACCAACTTCCCTGCTAATCATGAACTAATGGAACTAAACTTTGGCAACTACACTGACTGTGCACTTCCCATCTCTTCTCCTAGTAGCATCGAAATTTATCTTGATTGCTTCCTTCTCCGATGGTATCCAACTAACAATGATAGTCCTTGGAATTTTTTAGCTCTAAATCAATGACCCCATGTTTGAGACAAAAGTTGTTGAACTCATCAAAAAAGAGCAAACAACTCAGCTTGCGGAGGTAGCATAGCCATAAAAATTTTAGAAAGCAAAGCGAAAACCTCCATAGGCATCCCTAACAATTCCACCCCCACCACTGTCACCTCGTTATTTCCCCGATCACTAGCACTATCCACATTCAAATTGTATCAATAATAGATTGGAAATTTCCAAGAGACCCATCTGATTTTAGTAGGCTAATAGTTCCTTCAAACTGGGCCCCACATAAAAAAGAAAAGCCAGAATATGCTTTAGTTAGTCTAATAAATCAATTTTCTAGCGAAGCTGGTTTTAGTAGGCTAGTAGCTCCTTCAAAGTGGCTCAATCAACACCCCTCCCTCAATCCAAGCTGAAGCCCTTCCAAATGGGTTTTAAGTGTTTTACTAAAAGATAAAGTCATGACTAAGTAATTAATTAATTAATTACAAACGATGTACAGAGAAAGAAATGTGAAAACATTTGGAAAGGTATTTTTACTAGCTAGAAGATGTTTTTGCTTTGAATATTATACAATAAATAGCCGAGGGTGCCGTTTCTGAACACCTTAAATGATGGAGTGAATGACTTATTGCTTTTATCTTTTAACGGATAAAATTTAAAGTAGCCATACAATGAACCCAAGTCACTTTAGAGCTGTTAATGACGTGCAAAGGTAAAGAAGAAAACCCCAAGTCACTTTAGAGATGTTATCCAACGGGCCGGCCACTTACAGAGACAATCAGAATCGAACTTCAAGTGCCCATTTGGAGGGCTTTCAGTTTCAGGTAGTGGCTTCTGGCTTTATGAGTTAGGTGGGCTCCCTTTGGGCTTTTAGTTTCTTTTAGTGGCTTCTCCAAAGCAGCTATAATGGGTTTTACGCATTTTAGATTGACTGTTTACAATTGTTAAGTGTTAACCGAGTCGGCTATGTTTTGCACCGGAGATAAAACAACTTTTATTATCATCATCATCTTCTTCTTGTGTATGGACTTGGTCCAACCTGTTTGATTGTTCCATCCATTCCACATTCTGATCGTATCAAAGGACTAGATCTAATAGATCTAATACGTCGAAGTGACCTGTTGATTGGACGATGATTCGGCATTTCCTGCCACCTTAGTGAGTCAAATCAGTTCGGGTACCTCGGGTATCTCGGCCAATACTGATGTCTGAGCAGCTCGTGGTGATTCAACCTGTCGAGGTGACACATATCCAACTTCTAGAAAGTAGCTAGCTGTCTTCAAGCTCTTCGGGATTACACTGCACATCTGCAAGCCTTATCCTTATCCCACCTGGATCGGACGGACTCGATAAGCCTTATCAGCTAACACAAAGTCTACCTCCTAGTGCGAAACGGATTCCTAATAACACGGACCGGGGATCTCAGAAGTGTTTCGTAAGACCAATGACAGCTCACTTATATAAGGGCACCAATCCCAACAACACAAGGTACACACGATTATTTGCTCACTAGCCTTCTAGCATACAATTTTTCAACTCACACATAGAATACTAACTTAAGCATCGAAGCACCTACACCGGATAAACCACCCCGGGTCCTCTAAGTCTTCTTCTTTTGTAGTTCGATCGGCCAACAAAATAGACAGTTGTCTGAACTGCCCTCCAATGCTAAGAGCATCTAGATCGCATACTAATCATCTATCAAAATTAATATCGTGCAAAGGGTCAAGTGCCCATGCTTTCAAACACCATGTAAAACAAATGACCTGCTGTTGGAAAACTTGGAAACCTTTATCTTTTACTAGTTCCAATGTCATATTTTATTATTATCGAAATATTTTGCAACTTCTTCAGATATTTAATAATTTTAATTCACATATATAAAATAAAACAGAACGAAATGGCAAAACAGGATTTATGTAGCTGATTCAAGGCTTGGACACTGATCATGTTCATGATCATCAAATCCTAAACAGTCCAACTGGATAGTATTTGAGGTTATGTTTGATTTGATGAAAATTAAGAGAGAAACAGAAAATTGAAGGAAAGGTTTTTAATAAATTTTGTAAAATTACTTAAAAACTTTCCCTCAAACATTCCCAATTTTCTTATCAAACCAAACACAGCCTACGTACCTCCCTTGAACTAACTTTAACCACAGCTTGATAAATGTATTGGAATAGCGTGTCAAATTATCGTTCTGAATACTTATCTATCATTCAAAAAGCCGCCCTTTATCTTATTATTAGTTCCCTCTTAGTTAGTTTCATGTTTAGTCTCTTTCTTCTCAAATTCCACTTGGAAATCTTTGTTTTCTGTGTGTGCCAGAAAGAGACAGATCCAAAATAAATGCCATTTGTCACGCATTAAAAAGCCCATTAACACAACTTCCATTTGACTCACCAAACTATTATTCAAACAGCTTTATTTATGCCCATCGATTCCAAAATCCATAGAAAGATATCCATTCAGCTCATAGACCATATCTGATTAATGGGAACAAAGCAACTGTAATTCACAACCGATATATAAACTGAGAAAGAACCATGGATCAATCCAGACTTATGATGCCTTAGACTTTGACCCATTTTCAACAATTTAGTAATATATGTTTTTGACGTGTAAAGCCAAAGAGATGTATATAGAAGGAAAAGTTAATTAAACCTCCCGTAGTCCCATTTATTTTGACGTCCGTCTCCCTCTGCGTTTTAAATAAATATGTAAATATATCATTTTCGTTAATTTTATTCTGACATAATGTTATGTTAACAAAATTTTGTTTTAGCCCTTGAAAAACTTTTTTTTTTTTGGATGATTTATGGTATTATCAAAAAAATGTGATTCACTATTTAAGCGGGTTTCATTGTTGACTTCATCCGGTGGCCGTTTGAGAGGGCTTTCACAAAGTGTCTTTAACATTATAAGGCGGGTCCCTTTTCACAGCCTAGATCCACGTTTGGTAAAATCTTGGAAAGTAGAGTAAAAAAAGGGTAAATCATATATGGGTACTGATGTAAGCGCATTCAGCTGGCTTGTACGGGGCTGACGCTTGTCGAATAGAGGGCGTCAGGATAAGTTCACTATGAAGACTCTCAGGGTTACCCGATGCGGACCAGGCGGATCCAATCATAGAGCGCCGCATGGTTCTGGCAGAACATTTCGTCAGGCCTTCGTATGGCTCACATCTGGATCATCCGAGCCTAACTACCCCTTGGCATTTCCGACTATAAATACAAGGCACCCCCCACAAGGTAAGGGATTCGAAACATTTGTGTCCTCTAAGGACTTAGCGCTATCTAAGACCTCGTCTGGACCCCTCGGTTCCCGACTCACTGCTTACCTTGTGCATGTACTAACTTAACCATCGGAGTCTTCACCTCGGATTTCCACCCGAGCCCTCTGACACCTCCTCTCTTAAAGATTCACTATCGCGGGAGTCATATCTTGTCCTTCTTCGGACGCCCTTCTCAATACTAGCCCTCGGCTTCTACAGTATCCGAAGGAGCAATCCACCTCGGCCTCGGCTTGTCTCCTCTGAACCCTCAGCGTGTTGTCGTAGGCACCCAAAAATAAAACCTATACTCCTAAAAATAAATGCAGTAGTGCGAGTAAGGATTGTTCCCACAGAAAGTATCTACCCTAGTTTGTGTGCTGCATGAACAAGGATGGAGGGGGGGGTTGTATGTAACAAAAACTAGGACTAAAAAGAAAAAAAACCAAATGAGAAGCAATTCAAATCAAGGTACTGAAATTAATCAAAAGAACGAGTCTTGGTCTAAGTCAACATCCATCATCTGAATTTCACTACTGCTCATCGATGCAAAGATATATCAATTCAGACTTTGCATATTTATCGTAGGAATTATTTTCCTGTATCTCCCTAATCACAGTTAATCAGAAAACAAGCGATCATCTTAATCCTTACTACTGAACAATCCCTAAACAAGCATTAAAGATTTAATCCAGTAGTAGCCTTAAGCATTAGAGATCGATGAAGCTAAATAACACAAGCACAAGCGGTTGCATTTAATTCAGTCAAGTGTTCTTCCTAAGATCTAACAATTTCTGATGCAACAAATCATTAAACCCTAGTTGCTTCGCAGATTAGAGGGATCAAACAATTATGGATCTGACATCTAACCTAGCAGTAGATTGCAACGAATAATAAACTAGTAGGCCTCCTAGCAATCAGACGAAACAATCATGAACATAAACATAGAAGAACATTTGATATTTAAAGTATAAATCAAACAGTAAAAATTAAATTAAATCTCACAGTTTTACTGATTCTGAGGCTTCTGTTTCCTTAGACCAAGTATTAGAATTTAGCCACACATGGTCATGGTGAAAACTCCTGAAAAATCAGAGAAGAGAGAAGAGAAGAGAAGAGAGGTGCGGCAGCCTAGGTCTGATTGTCTCTTTCTTGTTTTTCCTCTCCTCTTTTTTTTTTTTCTCTCTACTTCCCATTCCCCAAGAGAATCCTACAAAATCTTCTAAAATTACTCTCTAGATAACAATCTCCAAGTCTGACTTATCAAGAAAAAAATTCAAAAATAAGATAAAACAAAGTTCTCATGTAAGTGGGAGAGTGGTGATTTTGCATATGAAAACTTGTAGGCTAAGGAACGTTTTCAGCACGTCAGCAGTGCGGTTGCAGCTACTTCGGACCCAATTTAGACCTTGATCTATCAAAACTCAAAACATGAAAGTTGTAGATTTTTTCTTTATCGTTCCAACACATCTTGAATCATCTTAATCGGAATTCGGGTGAGAGAGTTATGCCCAAATTACGATGCGGTGCCGAAACTATCCAGAATTGCCCGATTAGCTTTGTTTTTCACTTAACGCCTCCATTTGTGCCCTAAATCAAAATATAAGAATAATGAGTCCATTTAGGCACTAAATAAGTATAAAAGACTAAACATTAAGGGAGAAAAATATGATATTTTGCATTCTCATAACCCTTAAAGCCTTCGGCCTTCCTTCGAATCTTGGGAGTGAATTTACTTTGTTGCCCTCGGCTAATCCGAGCATCAACAGGTATCCTTTTGGGGGTAGTGATAGATATGTATCCTGAGCTTTTAATTATAATAATTGAGTATTCTGAACTCTTAGAAATGGACCTTCCATCTATAATGTTAAAAATAAATGCCATCACCTTGGAATGATCTTAGAATTACACAAGTAGGGTATTTTTGGAATTACGTAATGCTGAAGTGACAGAATAATAAAGGATGGGCCTAAATGTCTATTTTTGAGAGTTAAGGGTACTCAAATGTTGCAATTGAAAGTTCATGATACCTATCTCTCACTATCCCCAAAGTATAGGGTATTTATCTATAATTTACCCAAAAAAAATCATCTTAGAGCCAAAGGCATGACTTTCTACTAAAGCTTCTTTTAATGTCTCTCTAAAGCAGTTCAACTAAGGTGGCATTTGATAACATTTTTCAGATGTCAAACTTACTTTTCAAGCATCGGGCGTGTTTGGAATGTGTCTGAAATAATGATCTGAAATGGTTTTCGGATTTGAAATATTAAGATCACAACCCAACACTTAGGTGGCGTTTGATAAATCTGAAATCTGAAGTCTGAAAAATTAAAAAGATATTAAAACTGTCTAAAATTTGAAAAGAGGCATTGATTCTTTTCTACTTTTCAAAGGCTTTGAATACTTTGGTTTGTTTGTGTTGGAACAAACTGTTAACATTTGAAATGCCCTGTTTTTACTATTTTACCCATAAAATAGACTATTTGGTAAGTTTGAGCTCAATTTATACTATTTCATATAAAATAATTTATCAAATTCAAAATAATATTAAAATCATATAAAATAAATAATAATTACGAAAAATAATTAACAAATAATAAAAAACAAAATTAAATTAATAAAAATAATTAATCACTATAAAAAATAATAAAATTATTAAAATTTAATAAAAATTTAAATAATCAATAAAAAATAGTTTAATAATTACGAAAAATAATTAATAACTAATAAAAAACATAATTAAATTAATAAAAATAATTAATCACTATAAAAAATAATAAAATTATTAAAATTTTTAATAAAAATTGAAATAATCAATAAAAGGCAATGGTGATGACAAGTAGTACCACGTCCATGTTTCTTCGAAATTATTTGGGCAAATGTCCCTGCATCATAAACCTTGAAATTAAAGGGCAAGAGGATCAAGTCCAGAAAAATTAAAGGTGGAATTACTTCATTGGAAAGTCTATTCACCAAAACATTCTGCATTGTCCAAATTTCAAAAGAGAAACAAACTAAAATGGCTATTCCAAAAAATTGATAATCAAAACACTTAAACAAGGCTCTTTCAAGACATTTAAAACCCTACAACAAAACCTCACCGAATTCATACTTCCCCAAGTATTCAGAATCAAAAAAAAAAAAAAAAAGAAAGATAGAAAGAAAAGAAAACCAACTTCCTACATCAATTATCGCATAGCAAAACAAGAAGATTTGGCATTTAAGTAAATTTTGAAAAATAAATACCCACAGAAATAAACCTAACCTTGTTATCATCATCACTACACCCAATAACAACGAACCCTCATGAAAAGAAGTGCTAAAATTCCAAAAATCGAAATAAAGATACCTTCGATGAAGATAGAAGAATCGAACTGGTAGGCGCCTGTAACCCTGAAACAATAAAGGTTTTTAGTTAAGAAATCCGAAGAAAGAAGAAATGAAACTGTAAATGAACCTTCCAGGCGCCTGTATCGCCATTCCTTTGTTCTCACAAGAGCAGAGAGTTTTGTGGGTTTGGGGGTTTTTGCGTCTGGTAGGGTTGTCTTGGGTTGGGGGCGCCAGGGGTATGAGTGTCATTCTAAAAAAATATAGAGGATGTTTTCATGGCTCTTAAATGCATCTGAGCTCGTTAAGAGAATTCCATTTCGATTAAACTTTCAGATCTGAAAAGAGGCATTCAGATCTAATTTCAGAGCTTGCACCAAATGTCTGAAAAGTGTTATCAAATGAGGCCTTAATGTGCTTAGACACGTTTTATATGTGGCTCAAAGACAAAAATACCCCTAAATATTTATGAAAAGATGTGACATACCCCTCTTTTAAATCCATTCATTCGTCTTCTTCCTCTCAAACGAGGAAGAACAATCGCCGCACTGCCGAATCCAAGCATTCATATTCTTTCTCTCGAATCAGGTACGTTTAACGTCTCAAATCCAACTTTTGCTTTTTGTTTTACTTCTTCATTGTTATAAATCCAAGCATTCACTTTCCTTCTTACTGTTTTCTACATTTTTTAGGGTTTTAAATAGCATTCCGATGTTAGTGCTCTGTGGTGCACAGTGTAGACAACTTTGGCGCTCATGACCTGTAATCCTTTCCTCTCCTTCGAACCAATATCCCAATATTTCTGATATGTTCGTTCCAGTTCAATCTAATAAGGTTTCATTCCCCTTCTATGATGGCGAATAGCTCCAGCTGGGATGATGTTTTCCGAATTTCACAAGCCAACAATGACTTGGTTGATTTCTCATACCTCAAGGATCTTTGAAAGGGTCAAAGCTTGTATCTCTGCCAAGAAATTGTTTTCTATCGTTGAAGGAGAGTAATTCTATTAGTTGAATGTCGAATTTTTCATTTTGTCCATATCTACTTGCAAGGAAAAGCAATCAGAATTCATCCCTTTTTTTTATTGAGGAACAAATCGTTGGATATATCCATAATCAGTATGCACCTAGAATTCAATAAACTGAAATTGGGCTTGTAGTTTACCGATTGATGTTCTTTAATAAATTCATTACATTAATTTTTATTTGCTTCATGGATTTTATTACTATTTTCAATATCATTTTAATTTTTAATCATTTATTTTTAATTTATAAATTTATACATATTTTCAAAATTTATTCTTGTATTAATAAATTATTTTTAATTTTCATAATTTATTCATAAATTTCAATATTATTTTGAATTTAATATTTTTTATTTTTTATAATTTTTATTTGTATTAATTACTATCTATTTTAGTTTTTATTAATTACCAATTATTTTAATAATTTTTAATTATTAATTGTTGTTATTAATTTTTTATTAATTATTAATTATTTATTCATATTTTTCAATATTGTTTTAAATTTAATAAATTATTTTTATGAAACAGTGCAAATTAAACTTAAAATTACCAATTAATCTATTTTAGGGATAAAATAGTAAAATCAGGAAATTGTAGATGTTAAAGGATTGATTAAACACAAACAACCTTAACTATTTAGAGGCTTTAAAAAGTAAAAAAGCATTTGTGCCTCTTTTTAGATTTCAAACACTTTTAATATCTTTTTAACTTTTTACATTTCAGATTTTAGATTTATCAAATGCCACCTAAGCTTCAACCCTCTTATAGCCAATTTCATACGGTTTCTGCACCAGTGGTGAATTGTGATGGAGCTGTGGTGGTTGAGCACCTGTATTCCTGAGAAGCTACCTAGACTAGCCCCATATTACAATTGCGTTTCTTGCATCCAGAATACAGTGGCATGCTTTCTGGATTTTCAACAAACATAGCTCTTAACATTCCTGTGTGGGGCTGAGCTTGGAACGCCAGAAGCCACATTTCAAAAGCCCTCCCAAATGGGCACTTAAACTGGCCTCAAGTAAATAACAAAAGCTAATCTTCCTTATTATCAGAAGTACGATACTTACACAATCTAAAGAGAGAACATTAGCATTTTTCTATGCACACTCGTAACATGGGCATAGTCATAATCTTGGTGCCTCTATAAAAGGATATAACTTACAAGAAACCAGATTTCCTCTAGGGGTATTCATGGTGCGGTTTAGAGAAGATCTCAGACCAAAACTGATAAATTACGGTTTGAGAAATTTCTAAACTGAACCAAACCGTTTTGATATAAAAATCAAACCAAACCAAACCATTTTATTATGGTTTGGTGTAGTTTCTAATACGGTTTAAGGACTTTAGACCATTCTATGATTTTTTTTGGGTTTAACCCAATTAGAAAGCCCAAATAATTCCCTTAAAATTTAAAACTTAAAACTTTTATTTATTATTTTATTATAAAATAAAGAGTTCATTATATATTTATAATTTTATAAATTCCATTTGATATATTATATATAATATTTATATATCATATATTCATATATATATATATATATATATATAATTTCGGTTTAAGGTTTATGGTTTGGTTTGGTTTATAAAATTCAATAAATCAAACCCTAACCGTAAATTGTAATTTAGAAAATTCTCAAACCGAACCAAACCGTTTATAGTTATAAGCCAAACTAAATTGCAAATTCGGTTTGGTTTATTTGGTTTTGCGGTTTTAACCATATAATGAATATCCCTAATTTCCTTTAGCAAAAATTCATGCAAACATTAAGAATATGATATCTAGCAGTCACACATTGGAAGCATCTCTCCATGAATTTAACATACATGTATAGGAGGTATTCCCAATGTGCAGCTAGATGTCGTGCTCCCAAAACTATTTGCACCATTTCACTTATCATTTTAAAAAAATCTGGGTTCAACTAACAAAAGGGGGTGTATTTGCATATTTATTTGAAATTAAAGTTTGGAAATAGTACAAATACAAATATAATATATAAGCTTTTGCACTTTTCCCACACTCCAGGAAGGTTTTGCAAAGGTCTAATTCTAAGTATATGTCGAAAAAAAAACACAAAGTTTAAGTAATTTTCCTTGTTAATAAGAAAAAAAAGTAATTTAATTCTAAGAATTTGTCAGAAACACACAAGGTTAACTAATTTTCCCAATTAAGAAAAATACTTTTGTTTTTATATGGAATGCTAATCTAAAACTCATTGTGAATTTTTAGTTATTTTTCTTAAATTCATCATGGCTTTTCAAAATCTCCAAAGAGCCTCCTATCAATGAGTTTTATCGTCCAAAACTCATCTTCCCTTAAGATTTCCGTAGAGGTGTAAATCGGGCCATGCCGTGGCCTAGCACGATTGTATGTGCCAATGGACCATGTCGGGCTTGGGGTTTCAGGTCAGTGTGCTGGGCTGGCATAGCCCGCACTGTCATGCCGTGCCACTCATTGCCCACGTGCTGGCACGACTCATATATATATATATATTTCATATATTTATATATAATATATAATATATAACATATTATACAAATTATAATTATATACTAATATATAATATATTAATAAAATAAACATTTTTTTTCAATTTTATTAATTATGGTCGTGGGCCGACCCCCTAAAATATCCCAAGGGAGGGAGGTCCAACCCACACTTTGCATGGGCCGCACACGGGCCATGCCATGCTGGCCTAACACGACCCGTTTTACACCACTAGATTTCCTTTAGATCACTATTGGTGATCATTAATAGTAGTTGTCCATGTATGGATTTAAGTATCTTACATAAACTGAACTACCCTTGAGTGATCATTCAACCTTATTCTAGTGGCCTAGTGTGGACCCAGACTTGAACCAAGGGTACTTTATTATAAAAAAAGTATTTAATAAGCTTGATTGGCTTTCAGGGGGAGTTATCATATAAATTACTCAAATGCTTATGTGGACAACTTCTAGGGCAACCAACAGATAGGGCTTAGGCAGAACTAAAACCAATTCGACAAGAAATATTAAGGAACTAGAACTGAATCATATCCTAAAGGATACCTAGAACCGAACCTATCAGTTCTCGAGACAATCTGATCTTTGATTATAATAAACCTGCCAAAAATATTAATAATCACTGATTCATTGATATTAAATCCTAGAATCAGAATCAATTAAGGGTGTCAATTGGACTCGATTTGGTCCAATCCAATCGAATCCAATGTGACTCCATTATAAATGAACCAGGTCTAATCTAATCCAATGAATGTTTTGGACGAATTTGGACTGGTCCAGTTCAATGTCTGGACTGTCCAATCTGTTCAAATTCATTTTGATTTACATTGGTTTCAACCCAAACCTGGTCCATTAACACATATTATTATCTTATATCAATGGACCAGATATTGGCTTAATCCAACCCAATCCGATATAAATTTGTTATGGATGGACCAGGTCCAATCCAATCTAATAAATATTTTGGATCAGATTGGTCCAATCCAATATGTCTTATTGGTCCATCCAATCCGTTCAAATTAATTTTAGATTGGACGGGGTCTAATCCAAAACCGGTCCATTGACACCCTTAGAATCAACCCAATTGGTTCATATTCATCGGATCGGATCCCGACGCATTGAGAGTACAAACAATTTATATTAATAATCATTGACATAAATCTAAGGCAATGTTTGGTTTGAAGGAAAAAGTAGGGAAAGGAAAGGAAAGGTAGAAAAACCCATACAAAGTATGTAAAGATATCCCTACCTTTCCTTTCCTTTCCTTTCCTTTCCCTACTTTTTCTTTCAAATGAAACACAGCCTAATGAAAACCGAATTTTAAATAATATAAAACTCATTGACATGGGTTGATGGAGGTTTGAAAAGTCATGCAAAATTTAAGAGAAATTAAAAAAAAAAAATCATAGTGAATTTTAAGTAGTATCTTTTTCTTATTAAAGAAAGAAAGGGCCCAACAATGAACAAGCCTCGGTGTCGGCACTGTATAGCACAGTTACCACCGTTTCGCTGCCTTTTCCTTTCTTTTCCCTTTCTCCGTTTTTCTCATTTTCCTTTTTCTTATATATGGATCCCTTTTCTTTCCTTTTCACTCCCTCTACTTTTCCGCAGAATTCCGCCTAACTGCCGACCCTTGTCCTCCAAGCTTCCACGTACGCAAGTATACACATTAAACATTCCAAAACTCCCGAACCTCTCTGGAAATTGCTCCTAACCCTTTGCTACGTGTCATACGCTCCCCATTCTCTACTCTACCCTGATCCTTTACGCGACTGTTCACGAACCCAAACGGCCTTATCAACGCCCCTCGAATTTCGGATAAGATCAGCCGCACGATAAACTCGAACCTTATTTGCACAATTGCACGTGTCTCTCTGTGAGCCGTGACTAACTCTTCATGGTCCCCCCCTTCTAGAGTGTGGTCCCACGATGATTGATCATCCGTACCATATTCCTTCCTATTTATAACTCCTTAGGCTTGAAACCGTGTAAATGATCAACAGCGAAATACATAGACTGGTCGTCTTCCTCTCCCTCTGCCCAGTCGGTCGCTGACGAAAACAAGAAAACTCCCATGATGATTCCAGACAGAGACCCTGCTTCGCAGCTTGCGCTGCCACCGGGATTCCGATTTTATCCGACGGACGAGGAGCTCTTGGTTCATTACTTATGCCGGAAAGTCGCTGGACATGATTTCTCCTTGGACATTATCGGCGAGGTTGATCTTTACAAGTTTGATCCATGGATTCTTCCCAGTAAGATTCTCAAATCTCAATTGCGCAATCACAACCCGCTATTAAATCAAATCCACTCTTAAAAACTATTTCTAAATTCTGGGTTGTGATTTTTTTACAGGTAAAGCTACCTTCGGAGAAAAAGAATGGTATTTTTTCAGTCCCAGAGAACGAAAATATCCAAACGGTTCACGGCCAAACAGAGTTGCTGGTTCTGGTTATTGGAAAGCAACAGGAACAGATAAAGCTATCACGATGGAAGGTCGTAAAATTGGAACTAAGAAAGCCCTTGTTTTTTACGTTGGAAAAGCTCCCAAAGGGACGAAGACGAACTGGATTATGCATGAATATCGGCTTTTAGGGCCCCCTAAGAAGAATGAAAGCTCTTCGGTAAGAAAACCCAGAAAACTTATACTGAGAATTCTTCTTTTCTTAAACAAGATTTCTCCCGATATCCTGATTGTTGTTATTTTTCTTCCAGTTGGATGATTGGGTTCTGTGCCGAATTTACAAGAAACACTCGAATGCAGAAAAGTCGGTACAGAATGCATGGAACAAAGAACAGACCCACACTTCATCTTCATCGTCTTCTTCGCACCTGGATGATGTACTTGAATCGCTACCAGAGATTGATGACCAGTTTTTTCAATTACCTCGAATAGACTCTCTCAGAAACTTACAACTAAGAGAAGATAAACCCAACGTTCAGAGCATTGATACGGGAAAGTTCGATTGGGTCAGTTCAGGAGGGATGGGTTCTTCGTCCCAACCCATCAACAACAATCCAACACAGAGACTAGAGACGGACTTTTACCTTCCAACCGTACCTCCGCTATTCCAAGTGGATTCTCCGTCGGAGAAATTTGGAGGGAGATCCATAGAAGAAGAAGTTGAGAGCAGGGTGAAATCACAGCGAGTGGACAATCGGAGCTCCTTTCAGCCAAGCTCAAACATGTTGATGAAACAGCAATTACCCGACCCGGTAGACCCATTTGGGTTTAGATTCACATACACTGTTCAACCGACATCGGGAAGCTTCGGTTACATGCAGTGACAACTGACAAAGAGATCTGCCATACCTTATAGCAAAAACCCAAAATCGTTATTCGGTAGTCTCTCTCTTGGACCCACTAGACCCGTTTGGAAATCGTTGTCAATCAAAAACTTGAATCAAGTGAGAGGAAGAGAAAAGGAACGATGCAAAGTCAAATTTCATGAACAGTCATTGGATGGATACAGGACTACAGGAGGGACGTAGCTCCAGTTTCATCCAATTCATAAAGATTTTTTTTTTTTCCTTGTGTGTGTGAAATTTTCCTGATTCTTTGGGGCTGGGGCTAATGGAACTGAGCAAAAACTTTTGGCGTCATTTCTTTGGTATTTTTCTTTGTTAATCAACGATTATTGTCCGAACGCTATCAACCTTTTTGATTTTCACTTTGTTTAATTTTGATAAAAGGGTTTTCAGAGTTTATGCGTGGTTTTGTAGCTTGACGCATTGTGGTATAATAAACTCTCACCAATGATCAACCCCAATTATATGGGGGTGCTGTTTGGCCAATTACGTTTTCTTTAATGGTGTATTGCCTGTTAAATTATGAGAGCGCTTACCAATTCAAACCATGTTCTTTTTGGTGTGACTTTAACCCTTTTAGTCATTTCAGGCCACTTGTAACAGATTGTTTTTTAGGGGTGTTATAAAGTGATCATCAATCCCAATTGATTATGATAAATCTCGTTCAGATCCTTTAAACTACGATAATTATACTATCAACATTTGCATCCTACCCTACATAAACCCTTCTCTATTTCTAAAACATGCATAGAGCTGAGTGATCTCATGAGATGGAGGGCCCACTGGATTGGGCACATGGTTAATTCCATCGTCCAAATCAACAATTATATATATATATATATATGTGGTTGTGATGAGAATGCAAAATGTTATATTTTTCTTTATTAATATTTAATCTTTTATATTTATTTAGTGTTTAAATTAACTCATTATTCTTATATTTTGATTTATGGCACAAATGGAGGCATTAAGTGAAAAACGAAGCTAATTGGACTATTTTGGAATGATAAGGAAAAACTTTACAATTTTCATGTTTTGAATTTTGATAGATACTAACTGCATCGGAGTCGAAATCGGACCCGAAGTAGTTGCAACCGCGTTGCTAACGTGCTGGAAACGTTCCTTAGCCTTCAAGTTTTCATATGCGAAATCACCACTCTCCCACTTGGAGACTGTTATCTGGAGAAATTTTAGGAGATTTTGTAGGCTTCTCTTACGGGAAGTAAAAAGAAAGAAAAGAAGAAGAAAAACAAGAAAAAAACAATCAGACCTAGGTTGCTGCCCCTCTCTTCTTCCTCTCCAATTCTTTCTTGAGTTTTCACCATGACCATGTGTGGTTACATTCTGATACTTGATCGAAGGAAACAGAAGCCTCAGAATCAGCAAAATGTGAGATCTAATTTGATTTTTATTGTTTGATTTATGTTTTGAATATCGAATGTTCTTCTATGTTTGTGTTTATGATTGTTTCGTCTGATTGCTAGGAGGCCTACTAGTTTATTATTCGTTGCAATCTACTGCTAGGTTAGATATCAGATCCATAATTGTTTGATCCCTCTAATCTGCGAAGCAACTAGGGTTTAATGATTTGTTGCGTCAAAAATTGTTAGATCTTAGGAAGAACACTCAACTGAATTAAATGCAACCGCTTATGCTTGTGTTGTTTAGCTTCATCAACCTCTAATGCTTAAGGCTACTGTTGGATTAAATCTTTAATGCATGTTTAGGGATTGTTCAGTTGTAAGGGTTAAGATGATCACTTGTTTTCTGATTAACTGTGACTAGGGAGATACAGGAAAATAATTCCTACGATGAAAATTGAAAATCTGAATTGATATATCTTTACATCGATGAGCAGTAGTGAAATTCAGATGATAGATGTTGACTTAAACCAAGACTCGTTCTTTTGATTAATTTCAGTACCTTGATTTGCATTACTTCCCTATTGATGCTTTTCATGGGTTCCTTAATATAACTTCCTTGCTGATGTCATCCTTTCTAATTGTACCACTCATCCACATGAGCATTCACATTTCCGCCACACACTGTTTTGGGTTAACTGACCAATACACTGTTTTGTACAACACAGTGGTCTTATAAATGTTTTATAAAAATTTCCTTTCAGTTAAGAGTTATTCTTCTATCACATAACATTATCGTTTCATTTGTGCATCCTATTCTAATTATATATGTTTTTTGAAATTTTACGGAAGGATTCGAAAGAAATTTGAGTCATAAAATCTATTAGTCTTTCAAAATCCCACTTTTTATATAATCCATTTCCGCCTTTATCCAAACACATGGTGAATGTACGTGAGTATTTTATTATTTTAAGAACGTGACAACTTTTGAGTACCAATTTTTTTTTTCTAGACCACTCAAATGATCTAAAGAACTCATATGGTTGGTGTATTTCCGGGCATTTTGGATAAGTTAAAAAAAACTAGACCGGCCGGCCGGCTCATGCATTGTAATTGGTGCTCAGGGGGGAATTGGAGAAAGCTTCGTAAAGTAATAATCTGACTTGATTCCATACGTTGAAGGCAGAAGATTAAGACTGGAATAAATAAAAATTTTATCAGAAGATTAGCATTGTTGACCATTTGAACCCTGTAGTTTAGACCGGCTGACGTGGCAAAATCGTAGCAACGTAGCTTTCTATTTTCGGCGGTAACATGGTATGTCTTCCTTGTTTACATCATTCATCCGGTGTGCTGAGCTGGCGATGCTTGGGTTGTCTATCCACTTCTGCACAATAGAATGCCTTCGCGTCCGCGTTGATTTTATCTCGACACATGGACCACAGCGAGCAAGTGTGGTGATAAACCGTCTTTGAAAACTCGGCCGAGTTGAGTCGGTGGTTAGCGTCTGACGTTCGAGTATTCGAAAACCAACCCAAGGTTTTGTTTGCATGGCCATGTGCACAATGAACCATGGCACATGTTTAACTTCCGATGGACAAGGCACCTGGCACCGGATTAATAAGGTCAAAGCTGTTTGTTGAAGAAGACAAATCCACAATCAATCCATGGAAAGAATCTCTTAAATATTTAATTCATTGATGACAGTTCGTAGTTAGAGTAGAGGTCAGACCAATAATGTTGTGGAGTATGGACCGACCAAACAAAGTCTGGTTCCTTTAATATTTCCGCGTAAAGTTTTTTTTTTTTTTTTGATATATCCACGTAAAGTTATATACCAGGTGATTGGTCCCCCAGGCCCAAATGGTTGAGCTCAAGCGGAGGAAAGAAAACTTGGAAATGTTCGTTCCTATCTACAGGGACTTAAAACCAAAAATAGAGGAAATATGTGCAAATAAAATCTTAAATTAATGAAAGCTTAACAAAATGTCCTATATCATCTACTTAATCCCACGACAGGAAAGAAAAGAAGGAAAAAAAATGCCATGTATCCTTTATGAAACCAAAAATTTGGGGCCCAGAAGTGATACAGATGGGTCCAATAGGAGAAAGTTCGTGTGCCCAACAAAATCTCGGCCCACGACTAAAAGAAACATGTTCTGTGGACCCAAAATCAGGCATGCATATGGGCTTCACAAATTGACCCAAAGAAAGTGGACAAACGAATTCCACAACAGTTATTTCATGTTACATGTGTTCATGATTCCATGCAAAAGTCCGTCGCCAACTCGCCATTGCCTGTCAATTAGCTGAACCACCTTTTCTCAAGTGTCAGGTTAACCATATGCCCTATGGCGCGTAGTACGTATGAAAAAAAAGTCCAGCTCCTTCTCCTTCTGTGTTCTCAGGCTTAGTTTGCTGTCAAAGCCCTCCCAGTATCATTGTCTTTCCTGCAGGCAGCTGCAGCATAATCCGAGCCAAATTGGAGTTAGACCTAAGGGTATCAATGGAACGGTTTTGGATTGGACCCGTCCAGTCCAAAATCAATTTGGACGGATTGAACGAACCAACAAGACATATTGGATTGGGTCAATCTGATCCAAAATATTTATTAGATTGGATTAGACTTAGTCCGTCCCTAACAAATTTATATCGGCTTAGATTGGATTAAGCCGATATCTGATCCATTGATATTAAGATAAGAATATATGTGTCAATGAATCGGATTTGGCTTGAAACCAATCTAAATCAAAATGAATTTGAACAGATTGAATGGTCCAGACATTGAATTGGGTCGATCCAAATTGATCCAAAATATTCATTGAATTGGATTGGACCTAATCCAGTCCAATTGACACCTCTAATTAGACCCCATCGCTGCATTTTCTGTCATTTACACTTTTTTTTGGTGTAGAATTATTTCTCATTTTACATGTAAATATGCCTTAGAAACTGTTTTTTCTGTCATTATCAATACATAAATGGTTTCTTGCCAAATGCCAGCAAAGCTAAACCAGAATGCGTATTTGCACTGAACTGGCATTTATACTTTATCTGCACCGTTTCCAAAAGCAGCCTATAGAACTTAAACCAGGCTTGGGAGTTGGGTCTGGAAAGGCGAGGGTGGACTTGGTCAGGCCTCTGGCTCTGTGTCTCATGTCTGCTTGTAGATGTTTGTGCAAGAGTATGAACTGTATATATACTCACAAAATATAGGTAGAATGTTGGCAGGCTTGGGTCGGATAGGAGTGGGCTCAGTCTGGGTTCAGAATGGACACAACCCAAGCCCGTTTTCAGTCCCAAGCCTCGGAAGCCTAAAATCCAAAACCCAACAAGTGTTGGGTGTTAGGCATAGATTCGGCTCACCCATGTTGCAGCATTATCACAACAACTTGGTTGCAGGAAATTGAACCTGCAGAATCTGACCTTAGGCCATATACATTATTGGGAATTAGGAATATGTCAAGGAAACGAATTTCCTTTTCTTTTATTGCTTTAAGCCGTTACAGTTACAGAAGAATCTCGAACCGTATATTTGGAATATTATGCCCAATCAACTGGTACGCACATGTGAAATGTACTTGAAAATTGAAACGGCACAATGTTCTGAGTGTATGATACAGTGGTTATGCTTATGAGTTGTGATACGCACAGCACCAACTTGAGGTAACGAATGCACTTGTAGAAAGTAGCAAGAGAAAAATAACTGCTGCACCGTTATTGATGATGGGCCAAGCTCGTGCTGGGCTTTGCCCCAGGCCGTGCCTGAACACAAAACCTAGAATTTTTTAGTTGAGTTGGGCCGGGCTAAAATGATCATTTCTACATCTCACACATGTTTCATAGTTGTATGTTGTCATTGATGACTTGATGTATGTACTGACATGCATTGCTATGGATCATGTTAATTCAAATTAACTGATACCATGGTTGTGGGTTCTATGTAGTTTATGATTGATGTGGAGCATCATCTTTGGTTTTACAGCCCACTGAATAGCTATTGCATTCAGCAAATTCTCTCTCTTTTTTATAGCAGATCCATGACTCCTTGCTAAGAGATTCAATAATATCAAGTTCCTTTCTGTGGGCAGGAGAGCCAATACTGTGGCCCATTACATGGCCAAGATAAAAAGTAAAACCACCTGAAGCGAAAATGAAGGAGAATCTGGTACTTTTATTATTTGTACCTTCATGCATTTATACTAGTACAATTGAAATTGCATTGCAAACAAACGGGACCTTAGGAGGACTCTCCTTCGGCAAAAGTACGGTTAGGCATATTTTTCTGTTAATTTTAAGTCTGCAAAAACAATACTACATTTCCAATTGAGGACAAAATGGTATGTAATTGTCAAATTGTGTGTTTCATTCCGATTGATGTTATTTACGAACAAGTTCAAATTGTCTACTGTTCCACACTTACAAAACTGGACTGGTCACGAGTCACGACACACCATAGTTGCCTAGCTTATATTATACTTAATCCAGCTTGAATTTGATATACAATTCATGTATTGCTGATCCAATTCACTAGGATCCAATCTATATAAAAATACCAGTCTTCTATTAAAATTCTTTGTTAGAAATAATACCTCTGATTCCAGTAGGAATGGGATCTGCTCCTCACATGCACATCCACCGTGCATTGGGAACATCTCCCGTGAATAATAACTTATAAGTATGAGAGGCGTTCCCAATGCATGGTAGGATATGCATGTGAGGAGCAGATCCGATCTTGGCAACGGGGCAGGATATGGGACAAGAAGCGATTCCTCGTCCCTGTCCCTGTGAAAATCTCCATATCCGTCCCTGTCCTCATTCCCATTAATGGGGAGAGGGTTTTTCTATCCCCGACCCCATGGGTGTAGGGAGGATCTCCCACTCCTCACCATTTTTTATGGGGTCCAATTCATTTTATTTTTATTTCATTGTAATTTTTAAAATAAAGAAGTTACAATCTACAATCTTATGAAAATAGATTCAAAACATTCATACCATATCATATTTTTAAAATATTTACACATTTGTTTGGTTCAATGTTATGTATTGCCTTTTATGTTATGTTGAGTTATGTGAAAGCCATTTTTGAAAGGAATATCATTTACACATTTCATGTCCATTGGCTGTTATGCGAGGTGTCTTCTCTTATGTGGTGCCAACTTCTGTGTGAACAATAATAAATAAGTGTCCAACCCATTTTTTTCCCAATTCCCAATACTTAATGAAGTATTTCAAATGATGTAGTATCAATAAAATGGGTTTTTTTTTTAGGCTGTCTTCGGTTTGAAGGAAATAGTATGGAAAGGAATGAAAAGGTAGGAAAAGCTTTACAAATCTTATATAGATTTTCTTATCTTTCCTTATTTTTTCCTTCAAATCAAATATAGCCTTAAGAAAAATGGACAATTGTTTTTAAATAAATTTGATTTTATCTCATAATTTATATATAAGAAAAAGATCAAATAAAAAACAAAAAAGTAAACGATGTAATTAAACAAAGGGTGTAAAAGTAAAACAAAATTGATCAGAAAACTAGCCCCATATTTAGTATGGGGTGGTTATTCTCTAGACTCTAGTATAGTATATGATGAATAGCTGTCTGCTATCGATGTAGATGTAGGGAGGGCACCGCTCTGGTTGATGATGAAACACACCGTTTGACTGTTTTTAATTATACAGTAAATGGGACTAGTTTTAGAAAGAACACAACAAACCACGTTTCAATCAGGGCTCAATTATGCCCATTTGATATTTGTCCATTTCCATCACTTCTAACACCCACCTTCTGCAAATGGTCCTCTCCATTTCACCATTAACTCTCGAGGGTTGTGACACAGTGCGTGGAAGTAGCTAGATATTGGCAAAACTGAATATCAATTCTTCAATCAACCAACTAGATTGCATTACAACGTGGAAGTTGATTCACGAATCACGATCACGACCACGACAAACAAAGGATGTGATTTGGTGCTTTTTGGTTAGCCAGCCAGAGATGCTTTTGTTTATTGGATCTAAGCATTAAAATTAAAATGTTTGGTCTTTATGTAGGTAAGGTGAAGTGATCCAATCCTATATATGAAAGACCCATCAAAGTATTTAATTCAACATATGTAATATTTTCATTATCAAAACATTGATGCATTCTCTGGCATCCACAAGTCTTGGATTTGGCTTTTGAGGTTTTGATGCGGTTCAAAGTATTGATACTTTTGATAAAAGAATTAGTAGATTGAGAGTTTGTTTCAATTGATACTCTTTTTAGTTTAAAATTTTAACAGTAGACACATCCCATCAATTAATAGCTAGCATATGAAACCACCCAAAATAACCAAATTCTTATTATTTAGCGTGTTATATATTGTACAATACACTATGATATATATTTTTAACTGACCATTTTCAAAAAGAAAATTTGTAAAAACCTATAACTCAAAGAAGAAAAAAATATCTAAGGATAGGTAAATCCAAATTATGTTCGTGAATAAAAAAAACGAATCAAATCTCTAAGAATTTGAGATTCATCAATTCCTTTGTTAGCTAAGAGATCAGTATGATAATATATCATATACTACAGTATGGTGATATGTATCAATACATTGAACCTGGGTGTAATTGTGAGAAAGGAGAAACCAATACATGTTACATTGGCCGATGACCCAATAGCTAAGATGAACACTTGATATTTCTCCGAATATAGAGGTCTAGGATCAAATCCACCTAACTATAGACTACTGATAAGGATAATGGACTTTACGTGCACATTGTTGTGTTCCCATTCTTTAATCAATACTGGTTTTAATTTTATATGGTACCCAAAAGAGTTGGCATTGGCATTTTACCGATAATGGTTTAATTTTCATAAGTAAAGTAAAGGGAAGTTGAAGAAATTTTGTCTAAACAAATTACCATAAAATCATGATTGAATTTCTGATGGAAGTCCGAGAATTAGTCCAAGAACGGCCCACGCAACTGGATTATGTATCCAATTAAACTTCTTTCTCTGTGAACATACATGCATGTGTGCACATGGATATCCACGTAAAAGGGAATAATACATTTAAATATTGTCTTGACCAGGCAGCGTGTCCAATATAAGACCTCTTTTATTATTTTTGTTTAAAAAGCCAAACTATTGAGTGGCGGCAAATTAATACTACATTAAGAAGATTCTAATATTGGGTGGGATGTAGTGGTGATGCAGGAAACACAAACTAATCCAGTCTGAAATGGCTATATCCATGCACCATCACGGAAATTTGCAACTAGTTTGGAAGATAGCAGTGATTTTGCTGTTTATATTGGACTTGTCTGGAACACTTAAAATCTTTGACAACACTAATTGACATGCCCAAACAGGCCATCTGCCCAAGGCTGCCAACTAACCTGTTGGTAAAGACTTTGGCTGGTTGTGGGAGAGACTTAGGATCCAATCCCTCATCCTAATATTGTGGGGTTTAGAATGCATTTAGTACCATTATTGTCTCCACCTAAAACATTTTGGACTGATCAATACAAATTGGTGACAATGATTATATTGTTAATCACACATGAGAGTCACTTCACCTACAATACTGCATGTGTGGGACTTATCATTCATGTTTAGAGTTCAAATGATAATTTTATCTTTTTAAATTTGGCTTTTATAATGTTGGTTCATTATCAAATGGTTAAAACTAAATTTAAAACACTAGTTAAAAAAAAAAGGTTTAATTTAATTAAAACACGCTTACAACATCCTGATGGAATTAAATTTTGTTATAGGCAACTGCTTGGATTTGGATTCTTTTGTAGGACATCAATCCAATGGTAACTCCTCATTGCAACAGGCCAACAGTGCCCTAAAGGCTATTGGACTAGATTGATTGATAAGTTAATACAAAATGATGAGATGATGTCTCTTCTTAAGTAACTCTATATCCATCCAATCGTTTACTAGCAATGTTTTAGATAGAATTTATATAAACCTAATTATAACGTCGCCTCATATCTCCAATAATAGGTAGGAATTATGTGGGTATTCATAAGCTTCCCGAGTCTATGGTCGCTCAGTTCCTTCGATATCTTCTAATGAAATTACAACCATCGTTTTGGGAGAGAATGCCTTCGTACTCCATAAGGAGTTCACATCTCCGCCCCACAACGTCCCGTCCCACAGTATATTGCATCTCTCGGTGATGACATCATCGATTCTTATACCATCATCGGGAGATGTTCCTAATACACAGTGGGACTGTACTGTGGAGCGTTGTGGGGTGGAGATGTGAACTCTTCCATCAGGACAAACCTAGCCACACCATTTTAACAGTCTTCTGACACGTTGCATTGGGAATATCTCTCTATGAAATAAAGTATATAAGTATGGAGATATTTAACATACAGTCAGATTGCAAAGACAAGGTAAAAAGAGAGAGGACACGTATAATGAATGATAAGCTTTCTCCTCCGTCTGTTGTCCATATTTTTATACATTGAAGACAATTAAAACAATGCTTATAAACGCTATTATAATGCACACATTCTAAGAGAGGGGAACCCTTGTGCCAAGAGGATTATATCAATGTTCTTATATTGCGTTTGGATTTCTCATTATATTTATTGGGTTTAGGTCGAGTTGTAATTTTCATGGGTTTGGGACAAGGTGGGCTATGCCCTCTCCTATTATCTTTTATTGGGTCTTTGATAATAATTAATAAAATTTAAGGGTGGCGCCCCTCCACTTGGAGTAAATTTTGAGGCCATAAAAAAAGTTATTTATTAGATCTAGACTGCCTTTAAAAATCAACCCAGAATCAGAACTGCTTTGGCCACTGGTTTTTGGGTTAGTGGTTCAACCATCCGGTCTGAATAGATGGCCTGTTTCAATTTAAAAAAATAATTAAAACAAAAAATAACCAAAAACTATTGTCTAGGTTGAACAGAGGTCAATGGTTCAACTACCCAAGTTAGCAGATTGTTGACCAAGTCAACAAAGACTAGTTCAGGGGTGAAACAGAACTGGGTGTCTGGACGATTTTCAGGCCAAACAGCTGGTCTGACCATATGGGTCAATGATGATTAATAACCATACTGTTGTCGCTCGGATTGGTCGAGGGCAACAAAGCCAATTTACTCCCCCGGAGCTCAGGAGTAAATTGACTTTATTGCCCTTGGCCAATCCGAGCGACAACACATACCTATAAATTTATTAGTTTGAACGTCAGGCATGGTAAGAAGGGACGGTTTTAGCTAAGCTGAGATTTGCTTCATTAATGGAGGCCTATGAGAGAATTGAAGCATGCGCAATCCTAAATGTGTTGCCATGCTTGGAAGATCCCTTGGTGGTTCCAGACTCCTAGAGACCTTGAGATGCTAATTAACTTAAGAAACTTAAATTCCTTTTATATCATAACCCTAAAATTTCTTACAAGCATTTTCCTATTAATCTCAATGTGTGCTCCCTATGATCAAAGAAAGTGGTGCTTGATATACAAACTTTTTTAATTAAGTAGCTTGTCTCTAGTATATTTTAAAGTTTGTGTAATAATGTATTTGTTTAGGGAAAATCTATGATATTAGAAAGACATGGTAGTCTAAGAGATTTGACCAATTAAGCTCTCGACCCATGAATTTTGATGAACGCCCCATAATTGATCTCCTCTTCTATGATACTGGTCGATTGGCTGTAAGTTTTTCCGGTATCATAGTTGAACCCATTTGTTTAATACTCAAGAAACATTTTGGCTCAACTTGCATTCATGTAAATGCATGAGAGCACAAAGAGGCTGAGTGTAATTCTGTTTACTTTTGATTCAGATTTGATTTTGTCATATTTTGTTTGTGAAGAGAAAAAAAAAATGATGTGGTCTCTACCATATATGAAATGGAACGTACGTAATTTTTGGTAGGAAGAAGACTATTAATTAGGAAGTGAGGTATGAAAGAAGATGGTGTGATCCCCACCTTAAGTTGAGTGAAGAGGAAGGTGGTACAAAATTTGCATCAATTTTTGAGATGCAAAATTTGAACCCTCAATGAATGCAAATGAGATAAAAAATACAAATTCTATATTAGGTACAAAATTTGTATCTAATTCAAATTTGTATTGAAAATAAATAGAAGCTTCAGAAATAGTTTGAATGATGAAAAAAAGGTTGGAATTTGAACTGGTGAGAGAACAAGGTTTTAGGTTATTTTAAATGCTTTTCAGGAAGTTTTTGCATCCATTAGGAGTCTTCACGAATATTTTATGGTTGGGAATTTGGTCTGTCTAAATGTTTAAATTGATATCGAATACAATGACAAAAGGTGAATGGCATTGCACAAAAAGCAATTAAATATTTCTAATGAGAAAAAAAAAACACGTAGGAGAAAATGGTCCCACAAAAGCTTGCATGCTTTGGCAAATATTCATTCCCTTCACAAAATTTTAAGGCTGCTTTTCTTTTCCCCTAAAGTAGGCATAGAATTTTTTAGGCTGAAATATTTGAGTTATATATTTTATCCCTTTTATCATGAAAATAATGTTATCTTTATCATTTATATCAAAAACAAATAAGAAAGGGTGTAAAAAAATGTTTTTCTCTAAAAGTGGTGGAAATAAATAATAAATGAAATATTTCAGCCTCAAAAATTTTATATCCGTTTATGGGGGAAACAAAAAGAACTGATAAGAATGCAAAATATCATATTTTTCTTCCTTAATGTTTAGTCTTTTATACTTATTTAGTGCCTAAATGGACTCATTATTCTTATATTTTGATTTAGGGCACAAATGGAGGCGTTAAGTGAAAAACAAAACTAATCGGGTAATTCTAAACAGTTTCGGTACCGCGTCGTAATTTGGGCATACCTCTCTCATCCGAACTCCGATTGATATGATTAAAGATGCGTTGAAACGATAAGGAAAAGCTTTACAATTTTCATGTTTTGCATTTTGATAGATACTGATTGCATCTAGGTCGAAATCGGGCCTGAAGTAGCTGCTATCGCACTGTTGACGTGCTGGAAACGTTCCTTAGCCTTCAAGTTTTTCATATGCGAAATCACTACTCTCCCACTTACATGAGAACTTTGTTTTATCTTATTTTTGAATTTTTTTTCTTGATAAGTCAGAGTTGGAGATTATTATTTGCAAAAATTTTAGGAGATTTTGTAGGCTTCTTGGGGGAAGTAGAGAGAAAGAAAAGAAGAGAAAAAACAAGAAAAAAACAATCAGACCTAGGCTGCCGCCCCTCTCTTCTTCCTTTCCAATTCTTTCTTGAGTTTTCACCATGCCATGCATGGCTAAATTCTGATACTTGGTCAAAGGAAACAGAAGCCTCATAATCAACAAAACTGTGAGATCTAATTTGATTTTTATTGTTTGATTTATGCTTTGAATATCAGATGTTCTTCTATGTTCATGTTTATGATTGTTTCGTCTAATTTCTAGGAGGCCTACTAGTTTATTATTCGTTGCAATCTACTGCTATGTTAGATATCAGATCCGTAATTGTTTGATCCCTCTAATTTGCCAAGCAACTAGGGTTTAATGATTTGCTGCGTCAGAAATTGTTAGATCTTAGGAAGAACACTCGACTGAATTAAATGCAACCGCTTGTGCTTGTGTTGTTTAGCTTCATCGATCTCTAATGCTTAAGGCTACTATTGGATTAAATCTTTAACGCTTGTTTAGGGATTGTTCAGTAGTAAGGGTTTCTACGATGACTTGTTTTCTGATTAACTATGACTAGGGAGATACAGGAAAATAATTTCTACGATGAATATTCAAAATCTGAATTGATATATCTTTGCATCGATGAGCAGTAGTGAAATTCTAATGGTGGATGTTGACTTAGACCAAGACTTGTTCTTTTGATTAATTCTAGTACCTTGGGATGTAACCAGTTCTGGTCACGTACCAATTTTTTTATTTTTAGGCTAAGTTCCTCATCATTTGACCTACTCCCAAGAGAGGATGGTGGAGCTCCCTGATGGTGAACTGCCTGGGGGAGAGCTATGCCGAGCTGGGGAGAGCTTTGTCRAGCTCCCTGATGGCTAACTGTCTAGGGGAGAGCTATGCTGAGCTGCCCGAGCTATGCCGAGCTGCCCAAGCTATGCCGAGCTCCCTAATGGCTAACTGTTTGGGGGAGAGCTACGCCAAGCTACCCAAGCTATGCCGAGCTCCCTGATGGCTAACTGTCGGAGGGAGAGCTATGTCGAGCTGGGGAGAGCTACGCCAAGCTACCCGAGCTATGACGAGCTGGGGAGAGCTATGTCGAGCTCCCTGATGGTGACCTACCTTGGTGAGCTCGTCATTTGACCTGCTCCTGGGCAGCCTATAACTCAGAGGATGGTGGAGCTCCCTGGTGTAGCGCAACCCGACTGCCCTCTGCATGAGGTGATCTCCTCTCCTTTGTAGGCGGCGGGAGCTGAGGGACCTGTGAGAACTCCATCTTTTCCTCCTCTTTGTAGGCAGCAGGAGCTGAGGAACCTGTGAGAACTGAACTAGGGGGCCTGGGGGTATTTACCCGGTGGGGACTCTCYGATGCCTAAKCTAGCACTCTGATTGWAGAGARCTTGAAGATGATATTGGAGGAATGAGAGAGCTAGAGAGCAGGGATGACCTCCATTTTTTCATTCTCTCCCCCTAGGCTTTGGGGGTTGGAGTCCTTATATAGCAGTGCCCAGTCACATCAGGCGTAACCGCCACTACCCTAGCCATTACTGCCAGGACTGAGGTGGCAGGTGCAGGCTACTACTGTAGGGTACGGACTCGTCAGGCGTGTCATGCTTTTCAGAGAAGACAGACACGACGCCGCCTRGCAAGAGATATGGGCGCTGCCACCAGATCTGTCCGGTACGGTTGTCAGGCAGGAGATCTTTCCTGTATTATGCCGAACTGCTCTTCTGTACCGAGCTACCCCGCAAGTGRMGAGCTGCCTATGGCAATGAGCTCCCTGGTGGCTACTTGGTGATGAGCTCCTTGGCGAGCTCCTTGGAGAGTTGCCGAGCTCCTTGGTGGCGAGCTCCTTGGCGATCTCCTTGGAGAGCTGCCTAGCTCCTGGGTGAGCTCCTTGGTGAGCTCCTTGGAGAGCTGCCGAGCTCCTTGGCGAGCTCCTTGGAGAGCTGCCTAGCTCCTTGGTGAGCTGCCGAGCTCCTTGGCAAGCTCCTTGGAGAGCTGCCGACCTCCTTWGTGAGCTGCCTAGCTCCTTGGTGAGCT
>NW_010729199.1:186515-278580 GCF_000365185.1 Nelumbo nucifera
ATAAACCTAATTAAAACGGCCACTCACACCACTATGACGGGTGTCGTTAATGAGTCCGAATCTGCTACCAACAAGACACTATCAACACAGCGTCCGCACATCTCAACACGACTGCTGTACATCCCATCAGTGTCAACAAGCAGTACCAAACATGTCTTGAGATGTGCAGCGGTCATGTTGGTAGCAGATCTGGGCTTATCAATATCTAGTTTTGGGGTGGCTGAATCTTTCTTTCTCAATTTTTTTTTTCTCTTTTTCTTGTACGGCCTTTTCCATGAAAGGGAAACGCATTATAACAATCTTGGGTAGTTTGCACAAAGACTCGGCTGTGATTAGGATGGAAACGGGAGTGGAATCACCTATTCATTTGAAAAGCCATGCATGATCGTGTAATTTTACTTGCATTGATTCCTACTTTTTAATATCATAAATTGATAGACCACCCAACAATTCACAGGAACCATCTGCAAAAGGGTCCTTAGTTGTTAGTGATCTAGATTTTCACTCCTTTGTGCTGATGATTTTGACTCTTTAATTAAGGAAGAGTGGTCTTCATTGTCTGAAAAGCCTCTATCTAGCTACAAACTAGTCGGCGTGGGATCAATAGAAGTCTTAAGTCTTGTTTGTTCTATAACAGTATTTCTAATAATATCTTATCATCATTTGTTCTGGAAAAGGCTAGGGGAAGTAAAGTCTTTAGGGCCTCACATTATTTCTTAATTATTAAATAGAACTATACAATTTATGTTTCGTTATGTTTCGAAGAAATTCAAACAAAACAGAATATCAACTATCAACAAAACTATTAAATTTCCAAGCTTAAACTATGCTTATTATTCATCTCTTCGCGAAGGTCACTCTCTCGGCAGGAGGGTTTTTCTCCTTATGGGAGGGTTTTTTTTTTTATTTTTATATCTATGCATGTGAGTTTTTCTCTCTCACACTTTGTGTGAGGGTTTCTCTCTCACATCCATGGATGTAAGTTTCATTTATTTCTCTTCATATCGGTGTTTGTTGGAGAGGTTCTTTGAATAGATTTGAGAGATGACAGTTTTGATCTAGACCTATAGAGCATACTTGGGATCTTTGGTTCTAATCATTCTAATCTTCGTTTTCCCTCTGCTCTTTTTTTTTTTTATTTTTGTTGGGCCTTGGTCGAATTTATGTGTGGTGTGCCTTGGGGTCTGCCATGGGTAACAATTTGTTTTGTAACGATGTTACCGTTCCTTGAAAGCCTTTTTCAAGGCGATCTTCGAGTTCTCTCCGGCAACGTTCGCTCCAAATATTTCACCTTCTATAATGACATGGATGGCTGTTTTTTTTTTTTTGCACATTTCACGTCCCTACAATTACAAGTTACAACTTCTTTTGTGCACTTTTGGTTTTCTATGGGGCCCATTCCTTGAATGTTTGGAATGTGGAGCGTTAGGTAGAGTTTTATAACTGGAGGTGATCTTGGGCCTCTCCCGCTTTCACCTTTTCAATTATGCCATGGATTGGGTGCCATGGTACCTGTTTTCTCTATACCCCTTGAGGGTTTTGCATATTTGATCTGGACTCATTTGGTAGGGAGAAACATTTGTTGGCTTCATCTCTATTGAAGGCATTTAGCTGACATTTTTGGCGTTTCTTAAATTTGCATCAGTTGCAGAGATTTCTCAAATCGTTTTTCTCTCAATGCTTGTGGTCACCTGTTTTTGTCTCAGCACGCTTAACATGCTTTTTTGGTTGTATTTTTCATTACTGTTAATTTTTTACATTGTAACTTGAGTATTTATGAATGAACTTTGCTTTAGGCGTTAAAAAAAAAAAACTATACATATTCATCTGTGAAGAAACTTCCACAATTTTAAATTTCTGATGATGACTACATATGACATACAGCTTTTTGTTATCTTTTAGTTGTTTGTAACTAGACAGGTATATAGATGTAAACTAGTGTGCAATAAATCACCAATAAGGAGAATATATTAATTAATGGTAATGTCAATCAATATATATCGAATACAAGCTGCTTAAAAAATCGTATTTGCTACTGATGCCTTCCTAGATACAATATTAGAACCATGATTTCTCATATATAAAAACATTATCCGAGGTGATTTTTCAATTTTCATTTTCCTCTTAATTGAGCAGGGGTCTTAATGAGGAAAAAAACATGAGAAACTGACCAATTTGTGAGAATTGAATAATTATAACAAATATATCTTAATTATTTGGCTATAATTGTTGTAGCTCCTAAGTATGATATATGTGGTGTTAAAAGCTTGCTTGTTTAATGATCTTTACATACATACATACATCCATATATATATATATATATATAATTCCTAGTTCCTAGTCTCTTTGCAGGATTAATTAATTACTTGTTTTCAGTTTTAACAATAAGATCAACGTGTAAAGGACCAAGGAAAGCTTTTCAATGCGAGGCCATCTTCAAGAAGAGTGCATACTGAGATTTTGTTATTATTGGCATCAACCATTTCATTGACCTTAACCAAGGCCAGTAGGCTACTGCAATCGGAAGCACATGTTTAGCTTTGCGTAATTGTTTCAATTACAAAAGGTTTATATAAAGACAAAACCAGATCACAGGGATCCAAGCAACGAATAATCACCACGTGGATGGGTGTCGATGTAGGATACCACGTCAGCATCTTCATTTCACAAGGGTGTCAATAAGTGGTTAGCCCAGGTCATCAAATAGCTATATAGAGGGTGTTGAGGGGGGTGTATGATGTGGATGTCAAAGAATCTTGTTTTGGGAGAGACTATGTCCATCCATCCATGTATTGGAGTTGTGGTCTTCTTCTTAGAGACGTAACCCTAAAAAGTCTCTTATTTTGCTTGTGTGTTGAACTGATTGGGACGGTTTGATGATGAGAAGGGGTGGATGACTGCAAGTTAATTGATGATCATAGCTAGGTTTAATTTAGGGTTTTCACAAGTGCCACAGAGGCCCCACACCGGATATCATAGTACTGTACCGAACTAATGATTGCGAGTACACTTAGGAAAATAACGTTCAACTGACCAGGAGCCCTCTGTTACGTGTGGATGATGGGTCATGCATTTTGTGATTGACCCAATTTCTGTTAGACCCGGAAGTCATTGGCCCTTCTGGGTGGCGCTGGCGTACTTTCAGGGTTTGTGTCTTTAATTAATTTGGTTTGAAAACTAATAACAAGAAAAGGAATAAAGTGAGGGTTAATTATATTAATGTGGAGATGAGCTAACTCAAAGAAACATTGATGGGTTCTTACTCAAAATCCAGAAGGAGCTAGAGTGGAGCTTTCAGGTTCAGGGAAAGTTTATGTAAAACAGAACAGCCACGATTTATCCACACGTGGGTTATTATTTTATTTACATAATAGTGGTCTGGTCTGTATTGACGAAGATACGATCCAACAACATTTGGGTAAGAATTGGTCAACAATTGTGGGAAGGTTACGGGATCTCAAGTCTAAAGTCTCCAAACAACTTGAGAGGATCTCGAATAAAGCCAATAGTGTTTGTTAGGGTGTAAGTACTGTACATCCCCCTTTTGGTGACTCAACTCAATTCATCCAAACATATATTTTATCCACACACGCAGATTTCTTTAATTTTTCCTTTTCTTCTTTTGTTTATCCACACACTCATATCTTTCTCTGTTTGATCTTTCAGATATCTCCCCCTCATCAAGGAAGTGGACAAAGAAATTCAACAGATTGATGAATAGTCAAATATGACTGATTTGAACCGAATTGGCATGGCCATGTGCAGCAGCTACAAGGGTCGTAAACAACTGGGCTATTGGATATGATAATTGAAAAAGGAGGATCTACACCTACTGACCTATTCCAAAGTCAACTAGTATTAAATTTGCAATTGGAAATTACTTTTGGTTGCATGCCCTATCAGAAATTGTGCTCACTCTTCGCTGCCCAAAATTCCAGACATGCATATATCTACTTACTCTATTTCATAGTTTTCATTTTTACATTTTAGTGAAGTGGAAACTCAGCACCTAGCTTTGTAAATTCCCTTCTTAAAACCAATATTTCTGGATTTACTATTGGAGTTTGTTTGTTTTTCTGGGAAGTTATTTATTTACGTTCTTTTGTTTCTCCGATAAATAAGATAATGATTATTTTAATCATAAAAATTTATTGTTAAAAGAGGTAATTTTGTTCCATTCAAGTGTTAGCAACTTTCCTCTAAAAAAGTTAAATTCTTTGTAGACCCTACATAAATCTGAAAAAAAAAAAAATCAATAGGAACCAAAATCCCATTGACCAACTTTCCCCCTCAAAATCTAAAAAAACAAATGGGCTCTTGATTGTACTTAGTGAAAATTATTTATTCTACTGTAAAAGAGGTAGAAAATTTTTCATTCATTCTATGAAATTTTAGTTATATGTGTGCCCACTTTATGGCTAAAACCTTGTTTTCCACTGGTTTTACATGGGAAGGAATGCGGCCTTCAGAGTTCAGTTTTGTAGCTTGAGAAGCAAGAAAAGAAAGAGGTCCTTAGAAACTTATTTTAAATGGTTTGTGCATTACTTGCATGTTTTAAAAATGTTCATTTTTTGTCTGAGCAAAAAAGTGTAAACTTCTGTTGTGATGTTTCAGTGGTTTGTACACTTAGCTGCCTATGTATCCAAGGTTGTATCATGGTGATAGGTTTTATCTTACTCTATAAAGGCCATTACCCAATGTTAGTCTTTGCTAGTTGCTATCAAAGGCTTGGGGAACTGGGAGGGGTATAGATTAAATACTGTCTTAACCTTTGGCATTTTTTCACACAAAGCAATCACACTTGCCGGTCCAAGATTTTATATCATAATGGCCCCTATCTCTATCTTACCCAATCTTTAATTAAGTATGTATTTGTAAATTAACATTCTACTTTTTTTTTCTCTTTTAAGACAAAAGGTACTTAGGAATTACAAATTTGATTAAGTATATAAATAGACATAAATTCCTTCAAAACCCTAAGGGACTATTATGTGTTTAGGACTCTATTTAGAATAAATGAAAGAAAAAAGTACAAGCATATGCATCATTTACTCCTTCACATTTCAGCATAAGTATAAAGCACAAGTTAGGTTTACCACAGAACCTTTGAATTGGAAATAGACTAATACCATACTCCACAGATATTATTGTATCAAGCCTTTTGACTCCATTGATGCAAGTCACATGATCAGATTAAATAACTGTCCACATTATTGAGTGACCCATACTTTGGACCTTGCTGGAAGGAGTTTGGATCACCCGCCAACAAGACATGTCCCAACCCTCTACCAACATTATCTCACACCACTCATACATCGACGGGTCCCACAGTTTTACACGTGAATGTCATTTGTTGCAATTGGGCCAATCATGATATGCCACATCAGCCTGATACTGAGTTCCATGTGGCATCATCACTGATTCATTATTGGGAGTGTAGGCATTTCTGCTCTCGTTTTGTCGAATTCACATCTCTGCCTCACAATGTCCCACAGCACACCCCTGTCGTGTATTGAGAATATCTCCTGATGATAGTACCAGAATCGATGATATTATTATTGGGAGATGTTCCTAATACACGGTGGAGATGTGCTGTGGGACGTTATGGGGTGGAGATTTGAACTCCATCTTGTCCTATCATGCCTATGAGAAGGTAACTTCAACCCACTATTCATTGCATTTAACCACCAGTCCACCACCTTTATTTTTCACTTCACATGTATAGAGTGAATTGGGATTAATTTGCTCCTAACCGGGAATTCCTCACACCGACCTCACAGTCACATCCTATCATGTGTTGGGAATATTTTCCTGTGAATAATAACATATAAGCAAGAGAAATATTCTTGATGTATGTGGCTAGGACATGCTGTAAGGTTGGAGTCAGGAACGCTTTGTGAGGAGCAGATTTGGATTCTAGTAGTGTAGCCATGCTGGCCAATGCTATATGAATCGCATGGCACGTTGTTAAGTATCCCTTTGAATCTACCTCAGCGTTGATCTGGCAACTTTGATGCACAAATTCTGCCTATTTTAGTTAAGGAAGAGCTCTTGAATGACCAAGTCTAGAGGGAATAGACAATTTTGTATGCTTGAGGAATCCAGATTTGCTCCTCACTGTGTACCGACATTAAGACATCATCCACACAGCACTTCTAGCTGTGCAAGTGTGCATTGACAACATCTTCGTAAATTTAATTTTGTACTGGAGAGTACCTGACTTTTGATTGATGGGTGGTAGCAATAATGTCAAAGAGAAAATCAGATTTGGTGCTCACAAAATTGTGTGCACACTATTCTTACAGTCCTTTTCAGCGATGCAATAGGAACAATTTCCCGTAAATAAAAAAAATTATAAAAAATGTTTTTAAAAGCACGACTGAAAATGGCTGTGAAATTTGTGTGAACGCAATTTTGTGAGGACTGAATCCACCCTCATCATAGGGTGCTGGATAAGAGGGGATCAAGAAAGAGAGAGAGAGAGCAGTTTGTTTTAGGGAATTGGGTTTGGGTGAAGGCTGAACCCAGTTCCGTTACTAAGGCTCAATTTGATAAGAGTATTAATACAAATATGTAGAGTGCAAATACATACAAAATAATATAAATATAAGGTTTTGCACTCTATATATTTGTATTTGTACTCCTTTCAAACTAAGCCTAATGGCCTTGAAATTTGAATAAAACAAGTTTGTTGAGGCCATCTCTTTGCAACATCTCTCGAGTAATAACCGTGGATTTTGGTAAAAAGATAGTACTTTTCTAGGAGTTGTAGGGGTACTTGATTTGGACTCTGCCTCAAATCCAACTAATAGGGAAAATTAAAAAATTAAAACGGTGAAGTAAACTGCACTCCACCCCACAAATATGAAATTATAGCCTCTCCTATAAATCGCATCCTGCCCGTGGATTTGGTATCGATCCACGGTTGGACAATACAATCAAGTCGATTCAACGAGTTTCTAAAAGTAAGGGACCTTTAACTAATAGAGAAAAAAAGAAAGTGGGGAGGATGACCTCCTCGGAAGTCTTCTTATTGCACTTGACTTACTAATTGATGGTGGCTTAGTTAGTAAGATTTCTGGCTTGTTGGAGTAGAGACCTAGGATCAAATCCCACTACCATCAGGGTGGGTTACGGGAGGGGGATGGACTACCCCCTTAGCACCCACGAAGAAAAAAGAAGGGTGGGGGGGGAGGGGGATGAGCTTTTGAGTGTGTTTGTTAATGTGGGCAAGAGGTGTGTTTGAATTCATTGAACCCCACAAATCATATAATGCATATTTTCTATGGTATGGATAGGTGTGGATATATTATTAGCAAAAATTTTAACAAAATATTTATGTTATTTATTGTAAAACTTTTTATTAAAATGATTAAATGTATTGTATTAAGATTTAATCAAAGATCATCATCATCCAAACCTTATCCCAACTATATGGGTTGTGAATCTGTTCTATTTAACTCCACCAATGTGAGATTGCCATACTTATCAGTCTCAAACCTAGATAAAGGAGAAGGGTTGAGGGTTATGTCAGATTAGCAACCAACACTAAAACTTTTATAAAACCCTCATAATTTAAGAACACATGAATATCATGCTGTGGATTGGAACCAAATGATCCATATTTCATAATACCAAACACACCACCCTTGGTGATGCAGGGTGTTTATAGTGATATGAAAATGGCCAAACTGCCATTGAAATGACATCGATAAAGACGAGGTTGTTGATCTTGCAACCACCATGGGTGGGGTAGTGAGGCACCTTTGTTTTCGTGAGAACATATTACTTCCTTTGTATACTGATAGGGGCATTTTAGGCCCACAATAGTTTGATCAATATTTTTCCTCCGGAGTCCGGAGGTTTTACACTGTACATAATTGTATTTATACTCCTTCCAAACTGAACTTCTACAACAAACAACACTCTACATTTCCCCGTATAAAAAAAAAACATGGAAAAATTGATATTCCTCGTTGACCAACTTCCCCCTTTTGGTACCGTGTAAAAAGTAAAATAAGTTGGGCCTAAATACTAGATGGCAGATGCGACCACCAAGGTCATTCACTGCTATTGAAAGCTTCAGCTTTAAAAAAGCAGCTTTCAACAAACAGGAGCTGCAGTTGGAGGTGCTTCCCATAAAAACCATTATTATTAGATGTAGACGCGAAACGGCCTTCCCAATTCTCATTTCCAAAGTGATAGATGCGCGCACGTGCGATGCTCGTTCTTTTTACTAATTAATAAATAAATAATAACTGAGATGAGACTCGAGAGGGAAAGGGAAAACTGGGAAAGGTGGTCGCCGCATTGGGGAGGAATGCGATGTCGTCGCATAAAAAATGCGTGACACCAAAAAGCATCCAGGCCGTTCCGACCCTTAAACCTTGGTCCTTTATGCGGTCCCCACACCTTCCTTGACACTTGTCACATCTTTTCTCGTTGGAAATTACACGTGGCAAAGATCAACCATGCCAGTTTGGTACTTGGGCGGTATCTCCGGCTTTCTCTACGTGGCTACGTCAGCTTCCTTTCTCTCTCCTCTCTTCTTCCTTCCTCAAAACCGTTTCTTATTTATTTATTAAAAAACATACCATTAGTCCATAGGTCCGTCCAGAGCCGTATTATCTCTCTGCTAAATTGAAGACCTCTCTCTCTTCTCCACCCGCCCACAGCATTTTCTCTTCCTCTCCATGATAACTTCTCAAGCTTTGGGAAACCCAAAACCAGTACTACAACTCTGAGTTCAGTATCTGCGGGATTCATGGAGAGCACCGATTCTTCATCGGGCTCGCAGCAACATCAGCAGCAGCAGCCTCGGCTCCCACCGGGCTTCCGTTTCCACCCAACGGACGAAGAACTCGTGGTTCACTACCTTAAGAAGAAGGCCTCCTCTGCACCCCTCCCCGTTACGATCATCGCTGAAGTTGACCTCTACAAGTTCGATCCATGGGAACTCCCTGGTAGGCCCTCCACGATGAAATTCTCCGTATGAATATAATCTCTATCAACTTTTTTGGGATCAACATCTGAATACTAGTGTTGATCTTGAAATGACAATAATTTTCAGGTAAGGCAACTTTCGGTGAACAGGAGTGGTACTTCTTCAGCCCCAGAGACCGGAAATATCCAAACGGGGCCCGGCCTAACCGAGCGGCTACGTCCGGCTACTGGAAAGCTACCGGAACCGATAAGCCCATATTAACCTCCGGCGGAACTCAGAAGGTGGGAGTGAAGAAGGCCCTCGTCTTCTATGGGGGAAGGCCACCAAAAGGGGTCAAAACCAATTGGATCATGCATGAGTACAGACTAGCCGATAACAGTACCAGCTCGAAGCCTCCTGGTGTCGATGTTTCCAACAAGAAGTCCTCCTTACGGGTAATTAATTAATTAATTAATTACTTTGTTGTCTCAATTAAGGAATAACCAGACTGATGATCTATTAATTTCGAGGAGTTTTCACTTTTCATTCTGATTATTATATATGTAATTAATTCTTGATATAGCTTGACGATTGGGTGTTATGCCGGATCTACAAGAAGAACAATTCGAATAGACTCATGGAGCGGGACAAGGAAGATTCAATGACTGACATGATGGCGCTGCCAACTTCGACAGTCGAAGGGCAACAGAGTTCCAAACAGCCACCGGCTCAAAGAACAACAAACTATGGTGGCATGTTGCTTGAGAGCGACGACAACTTCTTTGAAGGTCTATTGTCGGAGGATGGCGTCAACAGCAGCTCCTTGCCTCAGTTCGGTTCATCGTCGATTTCAACGACAGAACTCTCAATGTTTCCAGCTGCCACAGCAACCCAACTCCCTCTGAAACGCCCCTTCCCATCACCCTACTTCAACGAGGTGGCAGCCATTGGACCTTCATCATCAACCAAGAAATTCCACCCTGATCACAACAGCAGTGGCAGCGGCAGCACCAACGCAAACAACCCCATTGCAACCCTACTCAATCAGCTCCCACAGGCAGCCACTCCATTCCACAACCACACGCTTCTTGGGTCTCTTGGTGAGGGTGTTCTCCGGCAACCATACCAGCTCTCCGGCATCAATTGGAACCCTTAGCTTTGGTTAATTTACTTTACGCTGGTGGGTTTGGGTTTGATATGCAGGGCTCGAATCAAGACAACCGAAGCGGGGGGATTTTGCCATATGTCAGTTCCATAAACTGACAATAGGTATCAAACAATTGATCAGCCTGTTAGTTACATACCGTTGGATTGGGTGTCACAGATTCTGTCTGTCAGATAAAAAGTAATTGTAGGCCCTGAGGCTTCTGTGAGTGTAACTATACTTTGCAACAAATTTCAGGTGAGGTCGTAAATGTCAGTTCATTATATTCTGGTTTATACGTATTTGATGAGTATTTATTAATTATTAATATTGTAACTGATGTTACTATTATTATTGTAGAAGAGAGAGAGAGAGATCTGTTTAGGGTTTAGAGAAGAGGAAATTAATTAAGAAGAGTTGCACTGGTTAATTATAGTTTGTTACAGAGATTAAGACTACAGTACAGTTCTTCTGAGAGAGAATTTACAGTATGCAGTAGTTATTGTATAGAAGTCGGTGATGTCAAATTACACTTTTTATTTCTTTCTGTTGAAGATAAGCATGCACGAAGACGATTTATCTAAATAATGTTGTTAGTATGGGTCCCGATCTTCGCCCTTTCAGTCCAACGGTGATGCTTAGCTGTAATACGAGGATATATCGTCACCACGCCTGTCCTGTCTTCTTATCAGCATAATTGGTTTTTGTTTGTTAACGCACAGCCTTCTAATGAGCTTCTAGTTGTTGGTACTTTATTGTTTTCTATGCAGCTCTACCCTATAAACAATTCATACATGAATCTAGAATATACTGGTTTGCATAATAACAAACGGATGGTGTGCTGTTTCTTTCACTTAGTACACACACATTGATTTACAGAGCTTTATTTAATTAGTTGTTTGTAGAATAGGGTTGTTGCTGGATTTATTAATTGATTATTAAATTCACTAACAATACTGTAAATTGATTATTAAATCAAATCAATTTTAAGCCAAAACTACCATGTAGTAATGAATTTTTTTTTTAAAAAAAAAAAAAGAAAATTAAGCATAGGCCGGGTATTATATATTAATGAATTTTAAGCCAAAATTTGGTTAAAAAAGAAGCTAGAAATAGATGCTATTGTACAAGAATATTGAGTATATATCCATCCACTTCATTCATTTAATTTCTTGTTGATATAAATAAAAATCTCTTTATTCACACCAATAAATTAAATGTTATAATCTGAAAATAAGACTCAATGGCATCCTTTTTGTTAATCTGTTGCTTACAATGTTTGTTTTTGGTAATTCACAATCTAGGGGATGGCTAAGGAGATGTCATGGTTGTAGAAAAATCACATGGGTTTGAAATTGAAAGTTAATTAATTTGTTTAATCACCCCTCACAACCACCTTGATTTTATCTCCAAATTCCAGAGATTTGTGGAGGAGATGTGGGGGGGTGTCATTATCTTTCATGGGGTGATTAGACATTACCAAGTATATTCCATGACCCAGGTCACACAAGTTGACAACAAGAGCGGGCTCACGATGGTGTCCTTTGTTGACTATGGGACCATTTCACCATCAAAAAGGAATCATATCTTAAACTCTATGAAATAATACCTCTAATCACTTTCCTTTCCTGGTAAAGAGAACAAAAGGACTTTAAAAGATTTCATATCATTAATGGTTAGTTTTGGAATAGACATCAAAGCAATGAAAGGCATTATTATCCTCATCTTCTGTGGAGGATGATATCACTTCACCTATAAATTTTCAGTAATTTTTATATTTACCAATTCACATGCATTATTTTCAGTAATTTTTATATGGGAAATTTCCGATAATTTTATCCTAGTGTCAATTTGGTCCCCAAACTTTAAAATGTGACTATTTAGTATCCAAATTTTTAAAATGCGACACCGTCAGTCAGAGCCATCACGTGGCAGCATGTGCGGTTTGAATATTTTTAATATGACAAAAATATCCTTTATGACATTATTCAGACCATTTCACCCTTTTCCTTTATATGTTAAAAGAAGGGAAACTTTTCCGAACCACCCGCAAGGGCCCATTAAACGTGGGTTGAAGGCACAAGGCTGGTTTCTTCATTCTGAACACCCGCAAGGCTCCATTATTGAACCATGTTGTTCAATTTGCCATTGTATTCAAGTTAATCATCTAATCTATGAAGTACCAATTAATGGCGACAGAATTGAGGACTCAATGGTAAGTGTCCAATAATGAACATATGTTGAGGACTTAATGGTTCAGGTTGGGACTCCCTAGCATGAGACTAGTTCCATTGGTTCTCAGTTAATGGCAAAGAGTCATTTGCCTAAACACACATGGGATTTGACCAGGGACTGGTCTTGTAAAGGTATTGCTATTGAACCAGGGGAATCAACACTCCTGCATCTCATTCCAAGGTTTTGCCACCTTTGCTTAATTCAGAAAAGCATTTGTTCAGGATATGTGTCCAACAACTGTATTGAACCAACACATATGTGTTGATACTGCAACAGAGCAGAAGGGGTTTTTGCTGGGGTGATGATTAAAACTTGACACTGCCTTCAGATGTAGCATTTATTAAAATGATCAACCACACATATTCAATTATCACTGTAGCATTTGTTAAAAGTTCACAAATACATATCCTTATATACACAGTCACCCCATCATCATTTACAAGAATAGAAAAGAAAAAAAAAAAAACACAGTTCTCTGACCTTCCATCCAACTCCTCTCTTTAGCATATTAACACAGATATCCCACCTTCATATCACATCTTCATACAAAAAACACAAATCTCCTGTCTTCATAATTACTTGCCCCCGGTGAGACCAGATAACAACATTGCTCCATCCAATGAGATCACATAGCACAAAGATAAGAAATGAGAGTTCACCATGTTCTGCAATTAGTTGTCCTTGGAGTTTCCTCTGATTTTGTAAAAAGTCAGACTTCTTGAAGTTTCTTCTGCAATTAGTTGTACTTGGAGTTTCTTCTTCAAGCTTAGATAGAAGCCGAACCTATAGAATAAAGAATAACCAAAGAAGAAAAAAGATCGGCCTCAATGTAGAGACTTAAGATAGCACTAAGATCATAACAAATGTCTAATATTTAAAGAAGAACATGCAAGCAAAGTTAGTAAAGTTGAAATCAACCAGAAGTTGTATCCGCTAAAAAATCTTGCATCAAAATCAACCATTCATCCATCTCGATCATATCAAACCATATAAGCGAATAAACAACCCTATAAATCATGCATCAAAATCAAACAGAAGTCGATGTATTATAATGACAGTAAAGAATCATAGAAAATGATAGAAAAATAGCAAAAAAAAAAACATACCCTGGTTGTCTTCTGACGCTAGCAACAAGAGGTCGTCTTCTCCGAAATGGTTGAGTTAAAAACACTTGTACCAGCAGCAGATGCAATTTGTTCCAATGATTTCTTCCAAAATAAATGGAGAAGATCTTCGTACAATGCTCTCTGGTGTGAGATTCGTCGATTTCAACTTTTTCGGCATCGTATTCCGCTTACCATCACTGGCAAGGAGAACTGGTTTCTTCATAACTTTAGGGCATAGAGTGGATGAACAGTGGTTCCACTCGCAGAGAAAAGATGTTATAGTGGAGGTCATTTTCATTATTTCAAAAAAGAATTCATACAGCTGTTGAAACCGCGAAGGGTAGTTATGTTTTTTTGCATTCTGACTGACGATGAATGAATGCCAGGTACTGGATTATCGCATTTTGAAAGTTTGGGGACTAGATTATTGTGTTTTAAAGTTCGGGGACGAATTGGCACTAAACCTAAAGTACAAGGTACTTATCGGGAATTTTCCCTTTTTATATTTACCAATTCACATGCATGTGTTTATCTATGCACATGTCCACACTCGAGTCCGGATCTCCTGCCCACGAGAACTCTGCCCACGTTTATTGCAGCCACACATGAATAACATCTAATCCTCTGCATAGTATTATGCAGGGGGAGATGTTCCCAATCACAGGGGGTAGTGTATTGTGGTAGGCGTGGGCAGGAGATCCAAACTCTCCACACTCACCCGTGGCACAAAATATACATATATATATATATATATATATATATACAGATACATAAATGGTTCACTTGTCCAGAGTTGGGAATTTTCCCATATAGCCAGCCCTATTTCCAACACATTGAGGAATTTTCTAAGTGATCCGCACGATCCGTTATATATGGGACCTACTAGATTCATCATATGTTCAATATCAATCATATGCTTACTAGGTATTGATTTTCACAATTAAATATATTAGTCATTTCCAGGTTTTAACTTTTTAATTGAAGGCTAAATTAGTGGGTGTTTGGCACCATAGAGTTTCACAAGTGTTTTGTTTTTTCGATTTAAAGCGTTTTGTTTCACCTTTTTTTTCCTTGAAAAACACAAAAAGAAACCGTATTTAGTAGAGATGCAAGTTGATTGGGCATTTAAAGTGATTATTATTATTATTATTATTATTATTATTATTATTATTATTATTATTATTATTATTATTATTATTATTATTATTATTATTATTATTATTATTATTATTATTATCATGACATCTCAGAAAGAAGTCAGTTTTTTTCAAAATTCAATGTGCCAAATCACCTTAGTGATTCAAGATCATCAAGGTGATTCAAGAACCGTCAATTTAACAATTCAAGAAAACCCTAATTTCCCAAATCTCAGAGTTAACCATTGTAAAAACATTTAAAAAAAAAAAAGATTGCCAAATGCAATTTTCTCTCCCAATTCCATTTAATTGCTGATGTGGCATGAGTGATAAAAATGAAACGCTTGTAAAACGCTCCGATGCCAAACACCTTTAAACTACAAGCTAGTTTGCCATATCTAAACAACATTTCTTATCCTTTAGGCAAGTTCAATAAATGATCCAATTAGCAAACCTGCTCCCGTTGATCATATAAATGCATGGATGGATTATCCACTTCTTCATCTGACAGCCAATTCCATTGATTATCCACTTCATTGTAAATGCATCATAATGAGAATAAAGAAAGGTAAAATTAATCTGTTCAAAATAGTTACATTGACTATCTTATGAGTTTTAATTCAAAGTAGATCCATTAACTAGTTTAATTTGTCTCAACAAAACCTGAGATTAAGGATGTCAATGGACCGGTTTTGGATTAGACCCCGTTCAGTCCAAAATCAATTTGGACGGATAGGACAGACCAACAAGATATATTGGATTGGACCAATTCCATCCAAAATATTTATTAGATTGGATTGGACCTAGTCTGTCCGTGACAAATTTATATTGGATTGGGTTGGATTAAGGCAATATCTGGTGGTCCATTGATATAAGATAAGAATATATGTGTCAATGGATCGGATTTCGGTTGAACCAATCTAAATCAAAATGAATTTGAATAGATTGGATGGTCCAGACATTGAATTGGACTGGTCCAGAATGGACCAAAATATTTATTGGATTGGATTGGACCTGGTCCATTTATAATAGACTCATATTGGACTAGATCGGATTGGACCAAATCCAGTTCAATTGACACCCCTACCTGAGATTATTATACGTTTACGTCATTTACATTCTTGCCCAAAATAGGGCTTGATACACGAGACAGTGCAGTATTAGTGTTTAAAGTAAGCATCCATGGGGATGTTTGGAACCGTAGTTGTTTTTCAAAAAAAAAAAGTAGTGTCACATCGGATCCACATAGGTGTTTCAACAAATACCCATGTATCTCATTGTTTGGTTTAGCCGATTATTAAAAAATCGGGCATGCCTCAAAAATCGGGACCCCACCGATGCATGAAATGCCAATTTTGACGTTTCATGCATTAGTGAACCGTTTCCCCCAACGGTTGACTGATGTGTATCCTATGTGGTGCTTACCTGTCAGCACATACATGAAAAACAGTGATAATTACCAAACAACATACTGTTGCTCACTGCCTACATGGCAAAAACGTTTTTTTGTGAAAAATCATATCTTGGAAGCATGAACATTTTTTCTTGAAAATCGGTCCCAAAAAACGCCCACACTTCCAAACACCATGCATGATGGCATGACCAAACTTGTCGATTTTCCTGAACCAACCGATTGTACGGACTGGGTCTTTTATGGGCCATTACCGAAAAGGCAAAGTTCTCCCGGTATCAATATATCATACTCTTCTGCCATCATATCATATATAAGAGGCTTTGATAGACAGTTAGACACTATATAATTTTTCTTTTGTTGAGAATCTTACATGACACCGGCAAGCTTAGGGTAGAGGCCTAAAGGGTGTAACTTGGGTCGGGTTAGGTTGGATTGAGGTTAATCCTAGCCCAACTCAAACCCTAATGACTGTGCCATTACTAAGCGCTCAATTCATCACCTGTTTGAGTGCGTAAACACCTTTTCTGAAGGGATGAGAGGTCCATAAGGATGGCCGAACCCTGTAGGAAGGTAGGGTGAATTTTCAAAAATTTCTCTCTCTCCCATGTGGGAATCACATTCCCTGTTTTAGAAAAACTGTATTTTTCAAGGATCAATCTTGAATCAAGATCTGAACCAAAACAGTAGGAGAGGGATATACCTGATACGAAGAAATAATATCTTTCAATGGAGGTGTTCACACCCAAAGAAGGATCCAAAGACTACTCTCACTAAAGATGACACAGTGTAGGGTGGAGCAGAATCAGCAATGTTCTTCCAAAGAACCAAATCCTTCACCAAGAATTCGTTGGAGGGTAGGTGAGCACGACTCCCAATCAGTTTTCACTAAAACCTGATATCAAGAATGCTTCTTGATTGCTCCTATATCAGTGGAGGTCGAATTGGCTATGGTGGCAACTGGAGAAGAATGCAGGGGGAAGATGGCGCAACCACACTGTTGTTGTCTTCTCTCTGAGTGATCTGAGATCTGATCTCTGGATGCTGGGATGGGTTGAATGGTTCGCCCCCTCCTCCTTTTATAGCCTTAAAGAGAGCTCATAATCTCATTAGGAGTTTCCTAATCCAAATATGTATTTGGATAAGGAGTTCTCTTTAAGAGATAAGGATAAGACCTTATCTTATCTGTAGATTAGATCAGCTCTCTCCAAATCTCATTATGAGGTTTCTAGATCCAAATCTGTATTCAGATCTAGACTCTATGAGTGGATAGGGTAAGACCCTATCCTATCTGTTGACCAAATCCCAGATCCGCCCCTCTTTAATTAGTCTAACTAAACCAGTTCGAAATGGGCTTTAGGCCCAATAAGTCTGTGTGTTGATTAACCTTCCAAACTGCTGCCTAGTTGGGTTTCTTTGTATGGCGTGGGACCCAAACATTGATCTACAGGTCAGCTTCATGGGTTCAGCCCAGCCTCTATTACAAGGCTTGACTGAATTCACTGAAAAGACAGTGCACCCCCTGAAGCCCATCACATGGGCTCCTAATGGGCCCAACACTTACACTAAATGGTCCCTGGGCCAAGCCACCTTATAAAAACCCAGAGACTGTGGGCAGATGCAAGATTAGCCCATCAGGTATTACCCTCAATGGTCTTACACTTAACCTCTCAGCCCATAATGATCAAATACTGCCCGACAAGAGAGGAGCTCTCCCTCGACTGCAAGGAATAGTGTTGCACTCTCTGCTCACATGGATCCCGGGAATTAAAACCTTTTGCAAATATTTCAAAACCATAATATATATACATCCGTATATAAATATGTTTTGTAAAACAAATTTCAACGATTGAAATCGGTTGTTGGCAGTCTTGGTTTCCATCAGAGAGAGTGCATCCCCGATCATTACCTTCGTCCAACAAATGGGCTGATCCTGTCACTATGATTACCCACTCAAATGAATTCTCGGACTGTCCCAACATACCCAGGTTTTGACCCCCGCTAAGGATCTCACTGATTGGCATATCAATGACAACCCAATCCGACACCTAGTGTAGTATCATAATCGAGTTTAGGGGTCAGGTGTAACATTCCAGTTTTGCCCAGTAATCACCAAGGTCCAGGGCAATATTGGAATTCTGGTCCGGTTCAGGGTTTCAAGTAAACCTACACTACATGTACCTCGGGTCTCACCCTAGCAGCTGAGACAGGCCACCCCAACACTTGGCGGCACATCAGTGTTAGCCTTAGCAGGACAAATCTCCCCAGACTTATCCAACGACTGTGAACATTCTAAACTAACACGAGTCTCATAAGTGCCCAGTTTAAGGGTATTACATAGAAACACACCACTATAACATGAATCAAATATGTACTTTATTCATTTACAATAAATGTCATAATGTACATCAATCTTATTGGAGATAAGGGCATACACTATCTAACATTTTCTTCTGTTTTTACTGATAAAGAATTTCAAAATTATTAATTATTTCAGGAACAGAAAAAGGATTTGTTACCAGACACAGCCCATGACTAGCTAACTGAAATGGGATGAAAATCTAGTACTACATCCATAGGTAGCTCCTTCATCGTCAATTTCAACTCACTTTGGAAGGAGTATAAATACAAATATGTACAGTACAAAATTAGAAGGTAATGCACTCTACATATTTGTATTCGTACTCCTTCTATGAAAGAGTACAAATATAAATATGTATAGTATAAATACATGCAAAATAATACAAAATATAAGGTTTTGCACTCTGCATATTTGTATCTGTACTCCTTCCAAATAGGGGTGTCAATCGACCTGTTTTGGTTTGGATCCAATCCGATCCAAATCTTATCAAACTAGATTTGGATAGTCCATTATAATTATTAAATTGGGCCAATCCAAAATAAAATTGGTCCATATTCTTATTGGTTTGAATTGGACCTTAGGGGTGTTTAGGTTTAGTTAACCGAACCATGGGGCATTTTTTGGAACCGAACCGGTACTACCGGTTTTTGGAAAATCGGTTATCGGAACTGAACCAATATCAGTTGGTTAACCAGTTGGCCAGTTCAGTTAACTATCGGTTTGGTTCGTCGTTTTTTTGGTTTTTTAATTTTTACAATATATATTGTAAAAAATATATTGATATATAATAAAAAATTATATTTTAAATAATATATAATATATAATATATATAATATACATATATATAATATAGAAATATATGTATACCGGTTGGTTCAGTTAACTACCGATTTTCTATATTGGTTAACCGAAACCGAACCAGTACCTTCGGTTTTTTAAAAACACCGAACCAATTGGTTCGGTTAACTGATTTTTCGGTTCAGTTTCGGGCAATTCGGTTTTTTTTTTTTTGCTCACCCCTATTGGACCTAAACCAAATTTCCAATAATCCGATAATGAGGCCAAACCCTTGTCCAATTTGAAATCAATCAAAGCTGAAGCCAACATAAAATCACTTTTATGAAAGTACTTTTACGAAAACATTTTTACAAAAGCACTTTTATAAAAGTAATTTTATGAAAAGTATTTTTACGAAAGCACTTTTATAAAAATACTTTTATGAAAGCATTTTTACAAAAGTACTTTTATGAAATCACTTTTACAAAAGCAGTTTTATAAAAGCACTTTTACAAAAGCATTTTAATAAAAGCACTTTTGCAAAAGTACTTTTACAAAAGCACTTTTATGAAATCAATTTTACAAAAGAACTTTTATGGAAATACTTTTATAAAAGCACTTTTACAAAAGCACTTTTACAAAAGCACTTTTATGGAAATACTTTTATAAAAGCACTTTTATGAAAGAACTTTTACGAAAGCACTTTTTCAGAATTACTTTTATGAAAGTAGTTTTATAAAACACTTCCGTGAAAATACTTTTATGAAAGCATTTTTACAAAAATAATTTTATAAAAGTACTTTTACAAAAGCACTTCTATAAAAGTACTTTTATAAAAGCACTTCTATGAAAATACTTTTATAAGCACTTCTATGGAAATGCTTTTCTAAAAGTGATTTTACAAAATCACTTTTACAAACTATTTTCAATAAAAGTACTTTTATGAAAGTACTTATTATCAAAGCACTTTTACAAAAGTGCTTTTATATAATTTTTTATATTTCATTCGGTTTGGATTGGATCCAATCTAATCCATTTACATTTTAATAGATTCGTTAGATTTGGTTTGTATTAGATTTGAACTGGATTGGGTCCAGTTCATTTGTAAATGGACAGTGGACTCGCATTGGACTGGATCGAGTTGGACCAAATCCAGTCCAATTGACACCTCTACTTCCAAGCTGAGCCAAATGGGTAATTTGCCTGCCTCCCGGCAGCAGTTCTCCTTTTCTATGAGTGCAACTTGGGTGGGTTTGAGTTGAGAATTTGTAAAACTTTAAATGGGCCCATTCTGAAAGACTGGGCCCACTTCAGTGTAGATTCTTCAACTCCCGGGTACCCTACTTGCACCCCTATCCTTTTCATCTTCTTCGTTGATCCATACCCATGACCTCTATCCTTTTCATCTTCTAGGCCGCCTCCATACCAGAGAACTTACAAACTGAACCACCTTCACCAGTTGGTGCTCAAAGGTTTTTTTTAAGAGTTGAGACATCAGTGTCCCAAGAGAGTCCGACGTTGGTGGGCTTCTAAGTACGCTGGTTTTTTTCTTTGTTTTTGCTTTTCTGGTGTTACATGCCTGTTTATTGGTACCAGCTTTTCCATTTTATTATTTGCACCACCTTCAGTTTGTTTAGTGTATCTATCGTTCTTCAATTTCTTAGTTGTCCAAATGCTTCTTTCTCTCTGTTTCATCAGGCTTCGTTGGAAAGAGCCCAACCTTTATACCTAAGGGGCCAAACAAAAGCCTGGCCCAGCCCAACATGGTCAAAAATAATTGAGGCCAAAGCCCTGTCCATGACCGTGGTCCAGACCTCAATAATGTTGCATGAAAAGGTCTAGCGACTAGGATAAGCTCGTATATATACGATACCCCAATTGGTAATAATTGTAGGACTAGCCTCACCATCAATGTATTTGTGATAACCCAAACTTGAAATGGGTTAGAACTTAGAAGTTCAAACCGCATGCCCATTAGGCCTGCTAGACATCCATCTTTGGGCTTAGCCCACCAACCATACCCAGTCATGTGAAAACAAATTTGGAGCATAAATCATCTCAAAAACTCAAGCAATATTTAGGGGATTTGAGTTAATGCCCTTACAGTTTTAGAAATGCTTCTCCTTAACGTAAATCCCTTGTACATGACAGGACGTCAAGCATTTCTTTGTGCCCTAGTTCAGCAGAAATCTCTCTCTCTTTCTCATGGAATAATAATGCTTTCATGCCTTGATCATATCCAACTCTCTCGATTAAAAGGGATTGAAAAGTTTTGATTATCAACCTTTATGATCTTCGTTCAGATGCTAAAAAACTTGGACAACAATAAAGGCCACCAAACATCACAAGATGAGCTCGATTTTGGCTATAAGGCTGCATTTGGAAGCCTAGTAAATACAAAAGTCCATCGATGTAAATCCAGAACGGTCAAATGTGTCGGTGTAAAAGGCGAATCGGCTGAATGCACCTTTTACACTCTTCTACATTTGGAAGAACGGTGTCAAACATCGGTGGATATTTTATACGCGTTTGGAGTGAACAATGGGGTGAACTGGTGTAGGGGGCTAAGGCATTTCTGATCAACGACTACGTAAGGCCAATGGTGGATCTGTTGGAGGAACGGCAACCAAAGCCCAGCCCAACCTGTGGACGAGTTTGGTCATCTCTCAGTGGTCTAGATTAGAGTTAGAAACCTTGGATTTCAGAGAAGGGAAGCCACTGCACATGGGATATCTGGTGAGTGAAATATATTGCCTGTGTTTTTCGGTTATCAGTGATGAAGGGTGATTTGGCACGACCTAGCAAGAAGGGTACATGTAAGCGCGATCTGATTGAGGAGTGACAATTCAGCCAAGTGAACCCAGTTCGAGACATTCGGAGCTCGGGTATTCAGCCACCTTGGCCCAAAAAATTACCTCGGTGTAGAGGCACCTCGACACCCAATCCAGTTCGAGACTAAAGAATCTAAGTTCCAGCTCGGAGCTAATGAGCTGAAACGCCACATAACCAACTCCAAAGGCTTCTCCAACAGATCCCGAATTTCTCGAGACCATGATGAGAACTCGTCCAGGCTCCGCTTGAATCAGAGGTAAATGATAAACCTTATCAACATATTATTCTCATTCAAAAACAGAACAAGCTTTATCTCCACAGCCTGAAGATCCTGAAGCTCTTTCGTAATGCCCACAACTAATCTAGTATATAAAGACATGAAACCTCAAGGCAAAGGCACGCGTGATTACTCTACTCACTAGCACTCAAGCTCTCAAGTATTCGGGTCGCATTCACATAATAAGTACTGACTTAAGTATCGGAACGACCTCGCCGGGTTAGCTACCCAAGTTCTCTGATCTATTGTTTTGCAGATTGATTCAATTCACCGTCCAATTGGAGTTCGGATCGCTATCTAGCTAGGAATAGTTAGATCGCGCACCATCAATCAACAACATAAACAATGTGAGGGTTCTGGTGTCTGTTCCGAAGAGTGTAGTAAACAAGTTTGAGCATTACATGAAAGGACCAGCAGCAGAGAGGGAGAGGGAAAGGAAGAGATAGAAGAGAGAGAAAGAGGGAAGTGAGGGAAGAAGTACTACCTCTAACTGGAGGACATCGGTGAAGAAGGTCACACAGAGTTTGAAACCATGACGAAACAATAGGGCACTGGCGAAGATTGAAACCAACGTTGACGGAGCAGTTTCTCGAGAGGAGGAAGAAAGACATTAGTTTTACACCGATTGGAAAGCTTAATAGAGTTTTACATCAATTTTTTTCAATGTAGTTTTTTCATCAATTCTCGATGTAAAAATACATTTAAATGGTCATTTATATCGCTGATCGTTCTTAATTTACATCCCAACCAAACATGTATAAAAGTGATCCCAAGTGTAAAACTACACTAACCGGAGTTTACACCGCAAACAAACGCAGCTTAAATAACTTCAGTGGTGGGTCTGAGCTCCCCTCTATCTGGGTCATAGCCATTCAGCATTCCATAAACTTATGTCAAATTTAAAAGCAGAGACAATTCCCTACATATTATAAATGTTTACAAGAAATAGAACATTAGGAAAATTTATCATAAATGCTCAAAGAAAAAGCATCTGGATGTTGACTCTTTACCATTGGGTGCGGATATTCATGGTATACAATTTATTACTCTTTAAAATAGAAGGAAAAGAATAAGCTATGAGACACTATAACATGCCAATAAGATCCATGGTTCAAAGTATCGGTATCATATCAAATGACATGTATCGATCAGTTTTTGGGGTCATTGAAACCCTGAATACATGGAGTTAGGGGGTTCTATTAATTTAAACATTAGAATTCCTCCTAACATGTTTATTCCTGAAAGATTGGTCTGAATGACAAGACTAAATATCAAAGTTCATCAATGGATTGAATGGATCAGATGAAAACCATTATAGTTGATTTTGTTAATAAATTTATAATATTAGAGCATGATCGGAGTTCAATATAGATACTAGTAATTGTATTTAGATATTGTTTAATATGCAATCAAGTCAAAGGTGAATCTAGGGTAATTTACATCCAAATCAGATGAGTTAACAACACCACTTTGAGTAAAGGGAGAAAATATATAAAATAGTACTTCTCCAAATTAAAACAGCATAACAGAAATTTGAGCAAGAAGAAAGAAATTTCCAAAAAGCAATGTATGGCCCATTATGTAATGTTTTATTTAGAAAGCTATCAACAACTGGTTTTTTTTTCATGTATTTATTTTTTAGACACAATTGGATACTAACTTTAACTTCTACAGCAGTCCACTTTGGCATACCCTTCTATTTTCAGAATTTATTAATTAAGACAAGAAAAGAAGAAATTAAAAAGTCGAACTTAAGATCTACACATCTGGGCCCTTCCATAACTTGCCACCTGCCAAAATTATCAAGAATCGGGGCCAACCATTTAATGAGTCTTAACACTAAAACTATTCCTGTATCATATATCAGTCTAACAAGATGAATTTTAATAATCTGATTTGAGCAACATTTTTGCTGTAGAGCCACTTTTCTTTAACTGTATGAAAAATTCATCACCCTCACCTATTATTTAAGTGCAGTAATATCAAAGGATTGATAACTTATGCACAAATTTATTTTATTTGTGCAATGACTTTCCAAGTAGGAACCGGTACGGGTTCTGTGTCCCCAGACCCAACTTTAGTCATATTAGAATTTGTCACCAAGTTAAGAGATTTAAGTGACCCAGGAATCTTCCATGCTGAATTTTAAGGGTGGTTCCAAAGGGCTCCCACCCCACCTCATGAGACAAGGACCCATTTCCCACATGGCAAACAAAAACCTTTTTTTTTTTCCTGCTTTTATTTTCTGAAACAAAAAAAAAAAAATCTGAATCTTCCAACAACTTTTAGAGAGTGTGGTATACATATAGAGTTCACATGGATTATTAATCAGTCAACTATGGCCAATTCATGGGGCATGTGATTTCTCATGACATGACTCAAGTAAAATCACGATACAGTATCATTACTCCATTTTACGCGGTGGAAACAGCCTACAAACACAACTTTTTTCTTAAATGGCAGAAATATATATATTTCGCCTTTGTGGGCTCTAATCAAGAGCAGCAATCAGTCATGTGGGGGCACTCTCAATATTGGTCGATTGTACTTTTCCTTCCCACAAGTGATTTTTACGATTAATTTTAGAATTTAGGATTTAAAGTTATAGGACTTAAGTTATGGGTTTAATGGTTTAAAAATTTAGGGTTTAGTGTATAAGATTCAAAATGTGAAAAAGAAAGTTTTTATTTATAAATCAATAGATAGTTGGACCATGCCTAGAGCAAGAGAAAGTAGTTGTTGAACCAATGACAATGTCCATACCAGCCATAAATGCCAAATGAGAGTGAGTGGTTGTGGATCATATGCATTTAATGACTAGGGTGGGCGGGGCGATAGCATTAGTTCTACAGCATGCTATACAGCAGCTAATCCACTTTCCATGAAGAAGTAATCCGTTAATGAATAACTTTGGCTGTTGCGAGCCAACATCATAGGCTGTTGGGAGTGTTTTTTCACCTATTGACGTCCATGTCTTTCTTTTATTCAAAATAAAGTAGGGATAATTACTAATCTATTACCCACTCTCATTGTAACGTGGCATTCCTAAAATCGCTCTCAACAGTATAGACTGTTGGTCCCAACATACAGCCAAAGATTTTCTATCCGATAGATCTCTGTGAAGAAGTGTTATTGGTAACAAAAGTTGCCACCTTGGGTGCTGCAAAGAATTGAGCACAAACAACAGTATGGGGCTGATTTGTCCAAACAGTGAACTTAATCTCTTTCTGAATTATACTACGAATGAGATGTCCAAATCCATATGAAACCACCCATGTCCAGACTCTTGGACTACAAGTCTACAACCCCTTCCTCGTATGAAAGTGATGCGTGATAACCCCATTTTCCTTCTGGCTTCCCTTCGGAGTGGATCAAAGAAAAAGCCAATTACTAGTGTACCCGTGATATTGTGAAATACAGAAGGCGGTTAGCTGGCTTATGGCTTAATTCCCAATACCAAACTGAAATACCCATGCTTTCATGAAAGCATTCCCAGGCTCACGGGAATTTGAAATTGAAATGGAAGTATAATTTGGGTTATGGCGGCCTTATGGGTTGTGGGTCATATGACCACCGAGGTTCTAAATATTGATAGAGGTATCGAGTTGTGCCTTATATAATTTTTATTTTTACATCTTTTTCTAACAGATTCAGGGGGCTCGGTTTAAGTCCCATATACCCCTCATCCAATACATTTCAATATTTAGAACCTACCCAGCTGGTAATAACATTTCTGAAAGGCTTGCGCTCAGAATTGGCTTAATTAGCACTGGACCACACCTCATTACTCTTTTTAACCTGGTCCAGTTGTTCGACTGGTCCACCAACTTCCTCAACATGCTGGACGACGGTTGAAAAAGGTAGGATGAGCACATTTATTGGGCTCTGGTGGGGTTGTTCTACCACTACCTCACCTTTAATAGTATCGTCCCCCCCCCCCCCCCCTCTCTCTCTCTTTCTCTCTCTACAGTCTTGGGGAACTAACTTTGATAAACTTACTTCATTCACAGAAAGAGAGAAAAGGAAAAAATCACGAGCAATCACGCAATACCATGTGGTAAAAATATTAGCAACGCGGCATCACCTACCCTTTCCGGTTGAGCACAGGCGCACTCTCACTCTCTTATATCCTAATTCCTAACCACTTTTGTCCTGGCGTGTCATTTGACTAGTGGCAACTCCATACACATAATTAGGGGTGCCAATTGAATTGGATTTGGTCCAATTCGGTCCAGTCCAGTGTGAATCCATTACAAATAGACCTGATCTAATCCAATTCAATGAATATTTTAGACCAGTCTAGAGACTCTCCAATCTATTTAAATTCCTGTTACTTTAGATTGGTTTTAACTCAAAGGGTCCATTGACACTTATGTTCTTATCTTCTATCAATGGATCAGATATTGGCTCAATCCTATATAAATTCATTATGGATGGATTAGGTCCAATCTAATATGTCATATTGGTCCGTCCAATCCCTCCAAATTCAATATGCCTTATTGATTCGTCCAATCAATCCAAATGAATTTTGATTTAGACGGAATCCAACCCAAAACCAATCCATTGACACCCTTGCACATAATAAAATCTGCTCCAGCGGCATATTTACAATTAGCATACCCGCTTCTCATTTGCCACGTGGCAAATAAGAATTTCCACGCCCAAAAATTTTGTCATTGTAGGAAAGTAGTTAAAGGGCAATATCGACGTGGAGGTGATGTAAAGGTCAAAGCCTCGTTCTTGTAATGCCGTTATTTAACTTTACAATTTACAACTGCCGTTCGTTCTTGTATTAAAAAAAAAAAAAAAAAAAAAGGAAACAGAAGCATGATGCCTAACAAAAGTAAATAAATGAATAAAAATAGAAGAATTAAATTAAAGGTGGACCGGTAGACAAAACGGAGGTGGATGGGCCCAAAGGGGGCCAGATTAGATCCGCACCCCACGCGTCCATGATGTAGATAACTACCCTGAACCCTCCCTCCAAGCTCTAACCTAACCATACATCCCTTTAGATGATTTTTTTTTTTTTAATTTCTTCGGAATCCCAAAGTCCAAACAATAAAGAAGGGTTGCTTTGCCAATTGCCATTGCCAATGCCCTTCACTCCTTCACATGCTTTAGAAAACTGAAAATTATCTGGCTTGTCTTTCGGCGGGAAACCAGAATAAAATGATGGCCTAACGTCAAAAAGTGAACCTTCCTTCTCTGCTTTCCCACCAGGATGCGTCTACGGATTTTCAAAAAGTTTGAAGCCCACAGGCCACAGCCTCAGGAGGACGACGACCCTCGGGCCCCGGTTCCACTCCACCCATGACCCATTCATCACATTTCCATGTATGCGCTGCCGATCTTAAATCCAGAGTCCTCGAAGACCAAGCCCATGTTTTGAAAAATGAAACAGCTTAGAAAGAGGAAGCAGGATAATACAATGCAATGGGCAATGGCTTGGGTATGGTCTGAGTGAATTCAAGTCAAAGTCAAAAAAGTAAACAATATCCAGTCCAACCCACTCGGCATATCAGATTCAGTAGGTTGACACTTGACAATGGCCTCCTTTGATCCAGAAAGTTCCATGCCAGTTAGAGTTTCCTCTTTTCTTTATTTATTTTTATTACCATCCTGAACTTTGGTAGTTACACTTAGCTCCCTTCAATTTTTAGATTCTAATACTTTTCCCATTCTTTATTAACTTATTGAAAATGGGCATGGCAAAGTACATTATCTCTTCTTTTGTCCATCTTGCTTCTAAACCCTAATTAAACAAAACCCTCACTAGAAAAAGAAAGAAAAGAAACATAAACGTATGTACAAATATATAAAAGAAAGGGCAAAATCATCCCACAAATTAATGAAAGAGCAGTTTGGAGATCTAGAGATATTTAATAAGGAGATAACAATCATATAAGAATCTTTTACTAAATTAATTGATGGAATGTTAAAGAAGGGGGTAAAGTGTTGGAGTATGAAAGTTCAAGGGGTCTTTATGGCATATAAATGTTTGGGAGGTTAAGTGTCACTATCCAGACTATAGGATGATAATATGTAATTTACCCACAATATATATATATATATATATATATATATATATGCGGAGCTGGAATGGGCGTTGCCCTGCAAAGTCAGAATTCAGGTTTGGGCAAAAAGTAGACAACCAAAACCACTCGACCAATTACATGAGGTTGTCTAAGTATACGGTTGCATAACTGACATCCAACTCTTCTTGGCAGAGCCCAATTAAATTTCTATTAAATGAGTCAGCCATGTATAAAGTGATCCAATACTTCTATTTCTTTGTTGTAACTAGCTCTTTCTAATGGGCCAAAGTAGCTGGAGCACCCACCAACTACCCATGTATAAGCTTAAACTTTTGATTGGCCTGATCACGCCCGAGAGAAATTGGGATCTGCTTTTCACTCTGGCAGGCATATCTCACTATGCATTGAAAATATTTCTCATAAATAATAATACATAAATACGGGAGATGTTCCAAATATATAGTTGAATGTGTCTGTGAAATCAATGTGAGGAGCAGATCCCGTCTCGTCCAAAAGCTAGATTGCTGAATCTTAAGCTGGGCTGAAGTGCTGAACTTATTATAGGCAGAGAAGCCTCATAGTTTAGAGTTTAGAGTGGTTTGGGCACATCAAAGGGGGCATGCCGTTGATCCTTTACTGAGAAAGTACATGTTTTAAAAGAAAAAGCACTTCCATGTATTGATTGGCATCTCTCATTATTTTCCCGAGGATGTGGTAGACTTATGAAAATAGGGATTTGTGCTTTTATGTATTCTTTTTTTATGCTATTATCAAAGGTGGAATATAACCAAATCACCCCCAATTTTTAAAATAAATATAAGAAAAAAATTTAAAGCTTTAGTTCATCATGAGTCCCTAACTAAGTGAGATTGTGAGCTATGATCTCTTGCTTTTAATTTGATCCTGTTCATTTTTAATTTCTATGAGGTCTTATCTTATCATTGCTCTTATTCATTTTCCCTTCCTCATCTTATATTAGGGGAGGAAATTTGAGTCTGACCCCAAGGAACAAAGTTTCCCAATGTATTGGTTCATGTCATCATATCATCCATGCATTGCTTATAAGTCTTTTTATGTTTGTTTTAAATGTTGATTGACATTATTTACACACCTCTCAAATTAAAAAAAAAAAAAGTTAAAAAAAGGTGTTGCGTTCAAGGTACCAATACACTCCTTTATTTTGAATCTTGTTTGACCCAACCCATTTAATCCATCAGGTTAAACCATCTAGCCAACTTCATGTAATGGGTTAATTGGGCTGAGTTTAAATATAGCAGGTAGTTTTAAGTACCTCTCTCTCTCGCTATGAAGTATGAATGAATCCATATAGGTTATTAATGAGATCAGGTTGTTTTTTTAACCTTCATCTAACTCGTTCAAATTTTCAAATGAGATAAGGACTTTTAACCTTAAAAAAAGGAATGCCAAATGCAGCCTAGAGGCATTTAGCCATTTCAATTAAGAGGGAGAGGGGCCAGCTTTTGTAATATATGCATCACTGTGTCAGTGTTTGTAAATCATCGTTGACCCAATCGATCGAACAGATAAAACCGCCATTTCAACCTCAAATCCACCAACAACTGAAAAACTATTAATTTGGTCCAGGTGATTAACTATTAATCCATTTGACCCAGAAAAAAACGGTTTAACCTATGAAGCGATCGATTTTTTCAATAATGCACTCTGTTATTTAAATGCCCGCAGCTTTAATCACGAAGTATCTTACCTTTTTCTTCGACAAGATGGGGTTCTCGGTGGATTTGTTAACAGAAAAGTAAGACGATCTTGGTCTCTTTCATCATTCCATTTCTTCGACCTTAGCTCTGAGAAAACTGTGAAAAAATTGAATGTGGAATGTGGACCCCAAACAACGGTGAACGGTCCGCTATTAAAATTTTAAAATTGGGTTTTAGAAAACTCAACTGTGATCAAGGCAGAGGGAGTGGGCGATTTCTTAAATTGAATTTTCTCAGAGTGGAGAGCTTGAGCTTTATAGGAAAAATAAGTATGTCGTCCACCACTCAGCAGTCGTTGGATTAAGGATTTCTATGCCGTTGATTGGATAGGATAACGGTAGATTGATATGATGCTGATTGAAGTACAATGAGTATTTGAGCCCATCGAGAAACATTCTATTCTCTTTCTCTGTCCTATCTACAATTCCTCTCCTCTGCAGAAGCAGAAGCATGCAGTCCCAGGATTTCCAACTGAGCACCATGGTGGCACGATAGCTGTGTCATCAGCTCATTTGGGGCCTGGAGCCTGGGTTTCGCGATTACCAGAAAAGCCCTTCAACGTCCGATGGACCCGGCCTCCCAAGGAAAGAATCAAATCTGATCAGAGGAAGGCACACAACACGTTACACGGCACGGTTGAAACTTGAAAGGGAGAGACTAGAGAGAGGGTTTTGGTCTTTTGGAGTTACGAGTTAGGTTACTAGGTCAGCTTTTTTTCTCGTGCCAAATAAATGCCTATGCCACGTGGCACGATCGGCCAGCTGTGATGTGGGGCGTGCTTTTGTTAATTGCTTATTTATCTCTATAATTATTTTTCTATTTTTTTACTGGGAGCTTAAGGGCAGTCGGGCAGGCACACGAGAATTGCCTTGCCCGTGGCCCGTGCCCGCCAAATAATTAAACCTTCTTCTCTGTTCTCTCAATCAGTCAGTAGAGTAATAATCATCATTCTTCACTCTCTGGTCTCTGTAAACCTTCTTCTAATCCATAGCCACTTCCTCTCTCTCTTTCTCTCACAGAGCGTCTCTGGCTTGCCTTCGCATTAAATGCAATTTCTCTGCACCACCACCTTTCCTTAATAATCTCTCTTTCTCCCTCCATTTCAGACAGAGCAGGTACCACTCGTCATGGAAAGCTCCTGAACTCGTATGACTGTGAACTAATTCTCTCCACTTCCGATCAAATTTCTCTTTTCCGTTGAACGAGCTCCGTCTGGCACCTGGGACAAATTTGCTCTAGAAGACCTCTGAATCCTGTACTCTCTCTCTCTCTCTCTCATTTTCTTTCAGGTTGAATCATAGTTGCAGCAGAGTCTACTTTCTTTGTTTTTAGGTTCTGTTATAGAACATAGGAGTTAGCGTCTTCAAACCAAAAGGCAGAAGGTAATCTTGCATATGAGATCCAGATATCTGTTTTCTACTACGATAGGCTGATTTCATTTTTATTTTGGTTTTGTTGCATAAGGAAATTTTAAGTTTGGCGGCAAGTTATCAGTCTTCTCTCCTGAAATACGTAAATAAATTGAAGATCTATGAAGCAACTTGTTCGGATTCTCTGTATAATCTTGAGTCATTTCTCGCTTTGTTTTTATTTTCTACTTTTTTGTTTTTCTTCAAAAAATATTACGTAAGTTTTTGTGGTCTTTTTTTCCCTTTCCAGTTCTTTTTTCATAGATCGGCAAAATCATGACTCTCTTTCGTCTTTTCTACTTTATCGGTTGCTTTTCCCCCCACTTTCTCTTCTGGTTTGCCCTGAAGAAGAGAAATTCAAAAATCTACAGTGACTTGCCTTTCCCTTTTTTCTTTTTTTCCTTAATTATTTTTGTTTCGTGCTTATTATGAGAAGTCCAGATCCAATTGGTATTCTTTTCTTGTTTACATTGTTGCCGTCCTTCATCCGTTTTGCTTCAATGTTATTGCTTTCTCGGTTGGTTTCATTTTCTTTTAGGATTCTGTGGAGCTATGTTGGATGTCTTGGGACTTCTATCCTTCCCAGTTTCCATTAGGACTTGAAGTAGATTATGGAAGCCGAGATTTTTGCCAATTCTCGTTCTATTTGTGCGTGCTGTGTGGTTTCCTTTATGCTTTTCTTAGTTTGTGCCAAATCACTCTGAATTCGGTGAGCAAATTTTCTTTTTCCTTTAACATTTGCTGAAGATCCATCGATCTTGCTGCATTGTTCGAAATTTCCATGGCCTTTCTTCTGTTGTTTTCCTTGGATAAACAGGATATGGATTTGTTTACTTCTACCCTTTTCGAGTTTTCCACTTGGCATCTTTTGCTTTGTCCATGAAGAAATTAAATCTTTAATCTCTTTCCTCTTAACTTCTCTCTGAAGTCTGAAGATCGACAGGTTTCTCGTTTTCTGGTATGTCCTTGGAAGTTTTCTATTTCAGATTCTCCTGTTTGTCTGTCTTAACCAGATAAACTTCTCTTTCTTTAATATTTCTTTGCGATTTTTTTCCTACTGTTTTTTTGTATTTCCTGATGACCGAAAGAAACAGGACACCTTTTTGTATATTCTATTCCCTTGTCTGAGGATCATTTTCTTTTTCTTTTCTGCAACTAGAGGATTCAAATCTTCTCATTCGGTCTTTTTTTTGGTTAACTTCTCATTTGGTCTAAATGCGGTATTTTACCTTGTATGCAATTGTGGATTAAATAATTCAATTAATTAACTCAATCTCGTTTTACTCAGCTGGTTCTCACATTGATTCACGTTTCCTTGCAGTGGATCCACGTTTGACTAAAAATAATCAAACCCTAGTTGAAGTTTCTGTCCGGGCTTACTTGAGGTTTCAAGTGCCTTTGGTTGCAACTCTATGCGCGATAATCTTTCTAAATATGAATAATTTTGCTGGTTGACCACTGGACCAATCCCGGGATTTCTAGTGACATCTGTATCCGGCAAAAGTAGGATTCTGTCCTTCGTTTCCTTCGGATGCCTATGTTTTGGAGCTGAGCAGATGGGGTGTTGTGTATCGGTAAGTAGTGGTTGCAGTAGCAGTAGTAGCAGGAACAATGAAGAGGCAATTTCCTCCTCTTGCCTGGGATTCAGATCATGCAGGACCAAGAGACTGAAGAAATCATTGTCTGAGCATGTCACTACATTGCAGCGTTTGCCTTCTATTTCCAACCGAATCTTTGCAAATGGAAACAGCAGAACTTCTTGCATATTCACCCAACAAGGGCGCAAGGGCATTAACCAGGATGCCATGGTTGTTTGGGAAGTATGTTCTGTTCTTCCAACCTTACCAAGTTATTTGGTATGGTTTTCTTGCTAAAATGAGACATGTACCTTTGTTTCATGCAGGATTTCATGTCAGAAGATGCAATCTTTTGTGGGGTCTTTGATGGTCATGGCCCGCATGGTCATCTTGTTGCCCGCAAAGTGAGGGATACCCTGCCATTGAAGCTACTCTCTTTCCTTCAATCTCAAGAATCAAGGCAAAATGGCTTGGGCAATAATTGTTTTAGTAGAAAAGCAAAACCAGATTCCATGGATAAGGAGTCTGAGAAGGATGATCCAACTGAGGACCTGGGATCTTTGTGGAGAGAAGCTTTCCTCAAGTCATACAAATCCATGGACAAGGAGCTAAGGTCCCATCCTACTCTGGACTGCTTTTGCAGTGGTAGCACTGCCGTCACTATAGTTAAACAGGTCCATTACGAAAACACTGCTTTGATCTTTCTTTTCTACTTTTCTCCTTTCTGCTTTCTTATCTTTTTTTTTTTTTTCTCTTCCTTCTGATTTGAAGGGGTTGAATCTCTTCATGGGATACATTGGTGATTCCCGTGCAATCCTGGGTTCCAGGGACAGCAATGGTTCCATGGTTGCAGTACAGTTGACAGTTGATCTAAAGCCTGATTTACCAAGTACGCTTTTTATTAATCAATTTATTTTCTGATTTGCATGTTATCAAAACATAAACCTGTTTATTTGATTTGCTCATTATAGAGGAAGCCGAGAGGATTAAACGGTGTAAAGGAAGGGTCTTTGCTCTGCAAGATGAGCCTGAAGTTCCTAGAGTTTGGTTGCCATTTGATGATGCTCCTGGATTAGCAATGGCTAGGGCATTTGGGGATTTCTGTCTGAAGGACTATGGAGTGATATCTATACCTGAATTCTCTCATAGAATACTTACAGAGAGAGATCAATTTATTGTTCTTGCCTCAGATGGAGTAAGTATATTCTCTTTTGTAGGGCATGTGAATTTTCTGTTTCCTTTTTCATAACAAAATTTGCAAGCTACAATGAGAAAGAGGCAACTTTGTTTTTCTTTTTTTTTGTTTGAAATGATTTGTATTGCTGATTAGAAGATGACTCAATTAACTTAGAAAGTGAAAAAGAAGAAAATAAACAATAACTTTTGTTACCCATTATTGCAATGAAGCCTTATTCCTAATACTTGGGGTCGGTCATCCAAAATTCATTTTATCTAGGCTTGTTAAACTGTAGGTTTTAAGATATTCCTTTGTGCACATTGGCTAATGATGTCATTGATGCATTACCCAAACAAGGGGCTACTAGGGAGGAAATCTATTGGGCCAAGTTGGCAAGTTGTAAAGTAAAAAATCTATTTGTGGAAGTGCTAGATATCCTACCCTTCCCAAAGGAATTTTAAGGACATTTTCTTTTTATATTTAATACAATTCTGAATTAATTATAAAAAAGGAGGAAAACTAGAAGTCACTTAATAGAGTTGCAAATTCAGCTTCATGTTTTCTTTTATGAAGCTCTACTTGAGTTTTGAGTTTTTCTTAACATCAAGTTTGAAGCTTAACCATGTTATTTCTAGTGGTTTTCTTAGTTCTGAGGCATGTGGTTTAATGACTTCTGTAACTTGGGCATAGAGACTTGTCAATAGTTGGACTTGAGTTGTTAGCTATGGTGCACAGAGCATCACATACTGTGGTTCTGTTAGACTGTTACAGATCATATTTATGAAGTTGTATAACAATATCAATAGCAATAAAACAGATGAAAGGACATCTCTTTGTAGATTGAAATACATAAACTACAAATTTTCCCAAGTAGAACCAAGATGAAAAGGAATGAAGTTTGGAGGGTGTTATTTTAAGTTATAATATAGACAAATCCTGAAAATGTGTTTAACATATGGAAATTGTTAGAAGAAAATAATCATCTGCAAATCAAAACATTTTCCATGTTGTATGAATGTGCTGTTAATTTCTTCCTTATGCAGTGTTGCTGGTTAGGAATCTTTTTAGTAATGTCAAAAGGGCAGCCCAGTGCACGAGTCTCCCACCAATGCAGGGTCTGGGGAGGCACAGATGTACACAGCCTTACCCCTGCACATACAGAGAGGCTGTTTCCAAGATTGGAACCCTAGTCACCCAGGTCACAATGGAGCAAGCCTCAATCATTTTAGTAATATCCTTACACTTAAATGCCACTTGATTAGTCCAACCTCCATGTGCTAGTCCAACATTAGCTATTTGTGGAATTTTTGCATGGAGAGAGAAAAATATATATGGCAATGTTCCACTACCTGGAGGCATGAGGCATGGTTAAGAATGCAAGAGGTGTAAGCCTTCTGAGAGCAAGGAGGAGTAAGCCTCTTCGAGAGGAGGATCTCTTTCTCCTTTCTCTGATAAGGTATACGCCCACACCTCCAACATTAACCTGAGGGCATTTTGAGTGCTTCTTGCGTAGAGGTGCATCCCTAGGCATATGCCTCAAATGCTTTTTAAAACATTGATATATAGTACTATTCTTCATGGTGATATGTTCGCTTAGTTGCATTAATCCTGGTTCAAATTAACAGTGTTCTACTACCACAACTAGCAAAGTATAGAATTGGTAAAAGTGGGCTATGCCTCTGAAGTTAGAAAATTTTGAACTTGAACATCAAGAGAAGGCGGGAATAGTCTACATTTCTCAATTTTGTTGTAAACAAGGCATTCATCTACTGAGTGAACTTGAAATTCAACAAAGCATGATAATTTATCCTATTTTTTGACTCACTAAATTTAGCCTCTCTAACATGCCCCATTTGCTCATATCGTTCATATACCATTTAACTTACTCTTAAGTCGTATCCTAGTACTACAGGGGTTGTAAAACATAAGAAAGATCATTGTTCTAACACCTCATCCATTGAAAGTATTGAAGAGTGTCAAATACAGTAGATATTTCTTATCTTCTACCAACTCATGTTTATTCTTACAAATCAACTTACACGATTAGTTATATTGCTGCAGCTTTTAATTTTTGTTGAACTATTTTACTTTTGTGACATTTTCTTTCAATTAACTTAAATTTACTTGATTAATGGAATTGCCAAAGCAGTGAGACAACTATTAGACCTTTTCTTCCTTCAAGTCTGTAATGCCAGATGTGGAGAAGAAAGATGTAACTAGGAAGTCATTGTTATACTTCTGTTTCCTATTTTGATGAGATTGCTATCCCTGTTAATGTTTTTGCTCTCTTTCTTTAGTGTAGTTGCACCAATCTTCTGCACCTCCAGAGACATCTAACAAGTTTCCATACTTCATAGGACCCCACAAAGTTAGTAGTGCATAAAAAAAAGGGTGATGCTTAGATTGCTCACAGGATAGTGCGGGGAAATAGCATAGAAAAACGATATCCATGCATGCGCATAACTTGATTGTATTTATCTTCTAGGAAGTTGTCATCATTACAGGGTTTTTTAAGTTGTCTCATGGATCTCCCTGTTGCAGGTTTGGGATGTCTTGAGCAATGAAGAAGTGGTTGAGATTATTTCTTCAGCTCCAACCCGATCATCAGCTGCACGGATCCTAGTAGAGTCAGCTGCTCGCGAGTGGAAACTAAAATATCCCACTTCAAAAATGGATGATTGTGCAGTAGTGTGCTTATTTCTGGATGGCAAGATGGACTCTGAATCAGAGGCAGAAGAGCAAGGTATATGTACTGCCAGTTATTGTGGCCATCAGCCTTCTGCTGCAACTGAGTCAGATGATGGCCAAAACTCGGAACCATCTCTACAGAGGAATTTTACAGTGAGAACAGCAGAAGAGAGCAACCAAAACGACAGAATACCTGTTGAAGTTGAGGGAGAGGATGGAACTGTAATAGTTGATGACCAAAACTGGTCAGGTTTGGAAGGTGTGACACGAGTCAACTCGCTTGTTCAACTTCCAAGATTCTCCACAGAGAAGCCGAATGCTTGATTCGTGCATTTCTGAATGGTGCATCTGTTATGTATTTCTTGTAATTCAATGGCTTAGGATCCTCAGAAATGCAATCAAATTAGAAAAGTCTTCCCAGGGCGCTGTAATTGGGTCGAAAACTTTTGACAAGTGGCTACACTTAATTTGTTATTAGGGGCGTTGGTCTGGGGAGGAGGCACACGATCAGTTATGGTACATCCGGTAACAGTATGGAACAGTGACGTGTTTGCTTCTGCTTGGTGTTCCTAGCCTGGTTTCAACATCTTGTTTCTAGCAGATCTAGTGTCCACAATCACATATCAGGGATAGAGATTTGACTTTAGGGTTAAAATTGAATCAGTCGGGCGGAGTCAACTCGCTTAAACGTATACCAGGGGGCCAGGTGAATAATGATGATAAAGGGGTCGCAGACTCTGGTGTTTCTGTATAGGCAAACCCGTTGATTTCTTACCAACCATGATAAGTTGAAATTTAGCTCTGAGGAACATCTGCGTTTCAAAATTTGATAAAACCTTGAAGCCCAGAAACTGCAATTGCCGTGGTCTGTGTATATGATTTAATCTGAGGAACAAATTGGACTGGTGAGTGAAGATCCCTCTTCTCATTTTGGTCGGTGTCGTCATGGGCACTAAGCATGTTTACTTTTATAATGATCTGGTGGAGAGTGTGTTCTTAGATTGTTCTTCTAGTGTGGGAGCCCAAATTGTTCATTTATTAAAGTTAATCCACTAGAATTTTCTAATTGTATTTGTCCTGACGTGTAACCGCTTTGATTATAATCAAAACATAAATAACTACTAACAAGTAATTTACTTGGGTTTGGTTGACAAATTTGAGTTTTGACATCAGTTTAGATTAGGATAGGGTCATGTCTAGTGTTAATCTTGGCTTAGTTTTTAACTTGATCTAATTTATATTTAAGAGGAAAGAAGAGATTTAATGGAAAGGGGGGGGGGGGGTTTCAAAAGTCCAAAGGCAGGCAAATTCATTCATCATTCCACGTTGACATGGTTACATTGTGAAAATGTGAAGGAAATATGGAAGTTTGAATTTTTGGTTCATGACAAAACAAATTGGGTAAGCAGCTGCATTTGACTCCCTTTTAGTATGAGAAATCCCTTTCAGCAAGAGAGTATACTTTTGCAATTACAAATGAGCATATGTATATATGCCCAAGAGCGGAGAGATTCCCATCCAACAGAAAGAGTACAGATCAATTGAGAATTGCCTTCAAAAACTATTGAGGGGAGACCCATGTCCATACTAAAGTGGATAGCTTCAAACATATCTGTCGCTTCAGCCTCTAAAGGAGATAGAGGACCTAACGGAATAACATGAGCAAACACGAAGTATAAATCTGGCTCCAAAGTGGTAAGGGCCCATAGCACCTGCACCTAAGGGGAGAAAGTTTTAAGAATGATCTTATTAGATAAGAATAAATGATGGATTTTATTAGAGAAAACTAAGACATAAATAGATTTTGTTGTGGCCATTTATATTTTATAATAATTCAATTTAAAAATAGATAACCGTGTGGGTGAAAAATGAGAGGAGGATCTTTGTGGTGAGATGACCCCATTTAATTCATACCCCTTTATTAAGAGAGTTAAAAGGAATCATTTAAGAGGAAAGAAGGGATTTAACGGAGAGGGAAGATGTTACAAATATAAATTATTGGATGGGAGTTTATAATTTAATTTAAAAATAAATAACCACATGTTTCAAAAAATGAGAGAAGTATAAGGTGCATATGAACTCTTGTTGGAAGGGTCAGAATCCATCATATAGATGACTGAACCATGCTAAATGGCTGGATGAAATTTCAAAATTTTTCTAATCCTTTTAGGAATCAAATTTCCTATGTTTTAAAAAACTATATTTTTCAGGATCGGTATTGCACTGAACCGTTCCAGATTTGAAATCAAACAAAAAGGGAGATTTATACCTGATACGTATACCACAAACGCAAATCCCAAGGTGAAAGTTCACGCCCAAACCAATCTTAAAACCAGCCTCCACTGAAGATGGTGCAGTGTTTAGGTAAAGCTGATTCAGCAACACAGTTTTCAACAAAACTGCAATCCAATTGCTTGGATTGAACTGTGGAAGGTGAGCCTAAAATTCCTTTAAATTTTTCTTGCAAAAATCAATAGAAAACTTATCTCTATCAGTCCTTGAAAGCCTAGGTTGTGTTTCTTAGAAGACAAAAGAGAAAAATAGAGAACAAGAGAGAGCGAGTCTTATAGTCTAATTCACCCTCTTCTTCTTTTATCTACTTATAGAGCACAGAGCACTCTCCTAATCAAATTAGGAGTTTATCCAAGTCTAATTTGGATCTAGACTCTATTAAGAGATAAGGCTTATCATCTTAAGAGGATGGGTGCTTCATACCCATTTCCACACTCAGATTTGACCCAAAGTTAAATTGTCATGTAACTAGGGGTGGTGGATTTGAGCTGAGCGAAGCCGAATAGTACGAGGCTCGAGCTCAACTCGAGACTGTTCTACAAGGCTCGAGCTCGAGCTTGGTTTAAGCCAGAACCTTAAGCTTGAGCTTAACTCGAGTCAAAAATTCATAAGCTCGAGCTCAATTCGGCTCGAGCTCGATTTTGAGAAAATATATTTTATAAAAATAAAAAACTATATATAAAATATTTTTTATTTGATATTTAAAAAATTAAGAATTATAATATTTTTATTATATATATATATATATTCGAGCCAGCTTGCGAGTCTCATAAGCCAAGCTCTAGTAGGCTCAAGCTCGGCTTGTTTAATAATTGAGCCAATGAATTGGGCTCGAGCTCGATTGAAGCTGAGCCAAGCCAAACTCGAGTAACTCATGAAAAGTAACTCATTGCCACCCCTACATGTAACAGCTTACTTAATTTTATTAATTATGGACCTTAGGCCCATTTCATTCAAATGCTCACGATCCAAGATGTCGCATGGCCAACTTATGCCTGATTTGTATGGCATGGGACCCCATAATAAACTCACATAAGTCCACATGGGTTCAACCCAGCCTTTATGAAAAGGTTTAGCCGAATTTACTATTAAACGTAGTGAATCCCTAAGCATATCACTATGGGCTCAATATGGGCCCAACATTTACATTTAAATGATCTTTAAATCACCCATCCTATGAAGACTCAAAGTTAATAAACTTAAGTAAGATAAAACCTATCAGATAATCAGCCCTGTAATGGTCTCTTACACTTAACCTCTCAGCCCATAATGATCACAACACTGCTCAACAATGAATGACCTCTCCCTTGGCTGTAAGGTACAGTGTCACATTCTCTACTCGGATGGATCCCGGGAATTCAAACCTTTTGTAAAACCAAATTTCAAACATAGTTGAAATTTACTGCCAATAGTTTAGGTTTCCATCAGAGAGAGTGTAAATTCTATCATTTACTTTGTCCGATAAAGGGACCGATCCTATCATTATGATCACCCACATAGGTGAATTCTCATATTGCCCCAACATACCTAGGTTTTGACCATTGATGGATCTCACTGATTGGTATATAAAAAACAATCAAATCCAATACCTAGTGTAGTACCATAATCAAGTCTAGGGATTATGTGTAACTTTTCAGTTTTGCCCATCAATCTCCAAGGTCTAGGGCATAACTGAAAAATGGTCCAAATTTAGTGTTTCATCCAAACACACACTACATATGCTTTGGATCTAACCCTAGAAGCTAAGACAAGTTGTCATAATTTCTTTAACAATACATCAGTGTTAGTCTTGGCAAAATAAACTCTCCAAGTCTATCAATTGGTTGAAAACATTCTAAACTAACATGAGTATCACAAGTGTCCAGTTTAAAAGAGTAATTACACAGAAACATACTAATATCAACATGAAACAATAATGCACTTTTGTTCATTTAGAATAAATGTATTTGTATATCAATTTGATTGAAGCTAATGGCATACACTGTTTAACAGTTCTGTGATGAGATGACCCCTCACCTACTTTTCCTCTTCTAATATAGATATAAATCCAAGATTTCTCTTTAAGGAATTGAATCTGAATTTGAATGGAATATAAAATAGAAAACCACTTCTACCAAAAAAAATATATATATAAAAATTAAAAACCCACACTCCATAATACCAAAATCTAGAAAAAAAAAGATGCAGGTATCTCATAAGAATTTTCCATGAAAGAATTATCTCAGTTCCGTTGTTCATGACATTCTTCCCTTTCCTATTCCCTTGCTTTTTTAGATGGGGTGGTTATTTTGGGTGTTGGATGAAGAACGGCCAGTGTAGACAGCAAGGACTCCCCCATAGAGTGCAATCCAAACCGTGCATTCTGTAAGCTCTCATATACTTATCATGGGTTATGTTTCCAATGCATGGTTGGAAAAAAATCTGGGGTGTGCATTGAGGGTAGCTTCTGTCCATAACTCAAACCACAGATAATATGAACCTGAAAAATAGAAAAAGAAGAAGGCAGCATTTAATTCCTTACAGAAGGGACCAAAATGCAAAACCATACACTTTCCGTCATACCGTCAGCTCTCTCCTTATCCACCTGGACAAAAGATCAAAAACAACCTAAAAGGAAGATAAGATGACATGGAATTTTGTTTGCTACCTAAGCTTGTCAGAAACCTGTTGCCCTGTGTTTGAACTTTGAAGGACAGAAGAGTAGAACATGAAATCCAAAATAAAAGAAAAAGAAAGAATAGGATAGGAGGTACAAGTTAAACGGGGATACCGAGGAATTTAAGGAAATAGCTTAGGTGAATTTCAAAATGGAAAGATTGATAGGGGAGGACTGGAAGTATTAGGATTCTAGGAAGAAAATTGGGTAAAGTCAAATTCTACATGTGTTCATGTAGATTGAATTTTAGTGCAACTTGTTTGGATGGATGCTTCCATCTCTTTTTTTTCCCCTCTGACATGCTCCGTGACATCGATACGCTTCTTTTCGTGGTTTTTTTTTTTTCGCCAATTTATTCAGGAGAGTCGATTTAGGTCTTCACTACACTCTGAATTGGTCAGACCACTGATACACCCACTGTAGGGGCGTACTGGTGGGGTGTTGGAACGATACATATTAGTCAATATGTGTCGATATTTTGAACCTTGCTCCGTGTGGGCACTCACAAACAAGGATGAGATTGTTTGCATACCGGAAAAATTTAGGGAGAATGATGGTTCAGCTCAGGGTGAGAATTTATAGGCTCAAAGTACATTTGGGGTAGGTGCCAGCTTGGAATTAATACCAATTCGCAGGCAAGTATAAGTACATAAAATATAGGTTTTTTGACCTTTTGAATGTTTATAACTCTACAATGGAAATCAAAAATCTACATTGGGCCTATCCTTACTTCTCCAAAAAAACTTGTAACTAATCGATGGACATCATGAAAATGGTAAACAATCATGTGGATTGGGGGGTTTTGATTGGTCAAAGACTTTTGGGTATCATTGATTTTTCCAATAGGTTCACTATGATGCCGGAAAGAGATGATACCGGATATTTTTTTAAGTGAGCATCACTTATGGGAAAATAATAATCTTATAATTGTTGTGGGTTCTATTGATTCATACCTTATGACAAAGTATATTTCTCAGCCATTCATGTTTACTTCCCAGCGTAGATAAAAAATTGGTGAGGTAACAAACAGGGTAGATAAGGTAAGTACCCTCTCACTCCAATTACACAACAGTAGAAAGTTTGCAAATAAGGGGGTATTCTAAAATGTCTATATTTGTTTCTGAAATTGTCACATTAGTAGAGAACATAAATATGCTCTTGAACTGTATTTTCGTTTTGATAGCAAAAATAAGTTGGTTTTGTTTTAACTTTTAAAAAGTAATACATGTTTTTGAAACCATTAAGACTGATAGAAAACAAATTTTATAGTACAGAAATTAAATTATATAACTTGTGAAACATGATATTAAATAACCATAGGTAAACATATTCTTTAATAAAGAAAAAAACATCAAAAGACATGGTTTTAGTTTGAAAACAAAAATAACCAAGAACATGTTTTCTTTGTTTCAATTTTAAGAACCAATTCATTTTTTTTCTTTTTTGTTTTGTTTTTAGGAACTTGCAACAAGAAAAGTAATTCATCCATCTTAATGGTCTATACAGGCTCAGGGCATAACCTTCTCTATCAAGCTTCCATCTGTCTTAGAGCCCATTTGGGAGGGTCACTGAACCACATTGAAGAAGCTACTGAAACTAGCTTCACAAGAAAGTGAATTTAATAGCTCAATTAAAGTGTATTTTGATTTTCCAAGGTTTTACAAATAGATATTTACTTTTTTGTAAGTGAACTAGTAAGGGCCCTGTGACTTTTACAATTGGGGAAAGTGAAATTGATTCCAACTGAATCATTAATTCTGGGTTATGTATCGTTATATAAACTTATTGTGTTAATTTTTCTATTAACGTTTATTTTAATTTTTATCATGGTTAGATAAATTGGTATTAATTTTTATTATTCTAAATTGAATTTAAATGAATTTTGCTTTTTATTACTTTTTTCGTTAGATAGATTCATTTTGATTTTTACTAATTTTCATTAGACTTTGTTCATTTTCATTTATTTTAAATGGAACTTAAATATAAATACACCATACAAATAATTTCAAATTAAATGACTAATTTAAAACATCTAATAAAATATTACGCATACATACTAATACTTGTTCACTTGTTTACTATTGTATACTATTAATAATTAATTTTTTATTACTGGTACATATCTAATTTTTTATTAATTTAATATATTGACATGACATAGTTTAGGATCCAGAAAACATACTTCCCATCCTTGTCACCAATTTCTAAGCAACTCCCCATCCTTGACCTGGGTTCATTTTAATATCGGTGACATTATTGTAATTATACAAAATTAATTTCAGAATTTGTCAAATTTGTCTGAATGGGTTCCCTATTGGGTCCCCATCCTTAGGGTCCATTTGGTTCATAGTTGGAATCCGAATTGAAATCAAAATTCTTTGGAATTGGAATTGGAATGGTCTATTCACATAGTCAGTTTGATTCAGACAAGAATGAGAATGGGAATTAGAATCAACAGGAATGAAATTTCGTTCCCAAGGGAGGGACAGGGAATGATCATTCCCTCAAATGGAGGAATTCCATTCCGCAGGAATGGGAATGAAATTCCAATTCTGCCCAACCAAACAGTTGAAATCAGAATATTCCATTCCAAACCCCTATTCCCATGAACCAAACAGGGCCTTAATTCTTTTTTGTGAGAAAAATGAACCTCTATTCCCCAACAAGAGTCTTTGATATCACTCTTATAAATCAGTTGTGACCAACCTAACCCTGCAAATCAATCACTTTGGAAGTAGTGGATCTTAACTCCAAAACCACCTTCTTAACAATTTGAGGCATGGTTTTTAAAACTAACCTGGAGACAGAACCAGTCAGGGGTTTGGTTACTGGGTCCAAACGGACTCATTCTGACAAAAAAGTTAAAAATTAAAAAAATAATAAAAAATAAAAAACGGTCAAAACCATTCAAATGGTTAACCACCTAGGTCAGTGGTTTGCTGACCAAAATCAACGATTTTGGACAAATTTCTGGTTTTGGGGAAAACTGTTCCCGATTTTTCTGATCCGGTCCCATTTTGAAAACCATGATTTGAGGTTTCTTAAAGAAAATCACCTCATCGTTGTCTTCAGCTACCTCTTCATTGTGGTGGGAAATCGTGATACTGATATCAGGAGTGAAAAGCTTTTTTGCAATCAAAATCCTTGTGAGCAGTTCGGATCCTTGAAGCAGACTAGACACTTGATCTCACCACTGCTCTAGTGATGCTCTCTATCATTTTTCCATCTCTAATGAAGCTGAACTTCTAGTTGCTTATCAAAATTAGAGCCTCTGTTGTTAGAGCTAGTGCTTATGACGCTCTATATTTGCATTTCTTGGTTCCTAGGTATCTGGTTTCCTTTTCTAGAAACTTATCTTTCTTCCCAAATGTCTGATCTAATTCTTGAGCCTTTCTGATTCTCTCTACCGGTGGTCTTTGATCTCGACGGCACTGCGTCCATGCACTCTCTTCTCCGTCTTTCTTAGAAATTGAGTGCCCATTTGGCATATCTTTTTGGGAAGATCTTCTGGTAATTCTGACATGCAAAAGACGTATTGAACTTTTGTATGAAGATCTGAACAGCCCGAAGCACATTTTTCTGTGCGTCTTTCCGTATCTTTCCGCATGAGAATAAAACATGAAAGACGCAGAAAGATTCATTTGAAGCTTTCTAAAATCAGCCCGAAATGGGCTTCTTGCTCTTTTGGGCACTCAAGTCTTTTAGCGGCTAGATCTTTTGCGAGCCAAACAGGAATAGACCGAAAATCGGTCTTCCTGATTTATTAACAGCCAAAAGACTGCAAGGAAAGACATGCCAAAAAGGCCCTGAATAATTGTCTTTTGTTGAAAACAAATACCATCGTAAAGGGGTAATATTGAACTTTTTGAAAAAGTTTAATAGTATGTGAAGTCACATACAACAAAAATTTGACGGATTGTTTACGGAAGGGAGAATTTTGTCCGATAATGTCACGCCAAAGGGGAGGTCTTAATATTTAGAAAAAAATGAGGCGAGATTTAAGGCTGAAAAGTTTATGTAAAATCTTTGATGATAAAAATGAGGGGAGGTCTTAGTGTTTAGAAAAAAAATGAGAGGATGTCTCAGTCCATTGTTAACGGAACGATTGTATAATCTTTGATGGTAAAAATCTTTAATGTTTATGTGGATAATGTGTCCAAAGGCTGAAAATTTTTTTGGAAGAACACCATCATAAGTTAGTAGAATATCAACAACATCCATTCCCTGACGAAACCATTACTAAAGAGGGTTTCAATTTACAAACTGAAAAGAATTTTGAAGTTTCACAAAGATATAATTAGGGACGTTCTTTCTAGGTTTAGTTGTAACCAATTGGAGAAGAATGATGCAATGGAGGAAATTCTTTGATTGGTGGTAAATTCTTCGTGATAACAAATTCTTGATGATTAGCGTAAACTTCTTGATGATGTATCGGCCGCAAGTTCTTGATGAACTTTGTTGAATTCTTACATGTTAGATTTACACTTTTTTACTGAATTGAGTTGTTACTTTCGTAGGAATCATTTGGTTTGCAGGAATAGGGGTCTGGAATTAGAACCAGAATGGGCTATTCCGATTCCAACTATTTGGTTGGGCGGAATCAAAATTCCATTCCCATTTCTGTTGGAATGACATTTTTCCATTTGAGGGAATGACCATTCCCTGTCACTCCCTTGGGAATGAAATTCCATTCCTGCTGATTTTAATTCTCATTCCCATTCCTGTCTCAAACAAACAGACTATGGGAATGGACCATTCCGATTCCATTTCTGGAGGATTTTGATTTTGATTCCAACTACAAACCAAACAGACCCTTAAATTGTGAAAAGCTTTCTAGTGAATTGAATTGAATGTCTCAATGGGCCATTTTATTGAGCTTAATCCAAATTAGAAAGCCCAAAGGCCCCAAACAACATATATGCTTGCATAAATAATAAATAGTCATTTAATCTCCATAAATCATTGAATCATTGTAATTAGTATGCTATGCAAGTATTAATTCAGTTAGAACCAGAGTATTTTCAGAGTTTATTTTATTATATATTATAATATTAATATTAATATATTATATAAAATATTATATATATATAAGTATTCTTTAGTTTACAATTTACAGTTTGGTTTAGTTTCTAAAATTCAAATTACAGTTTTGCTTGGCAATCTGAACCATATAATGAACACCCCTAACTGTGACAATGATAATTTGTCATTTATCAAATCCTACCTACACTAGGGTTAGAGGGTTATGGGTTTGGGGAATGGTCCGATGGTCAATCTAAGGAGTAATTTATGTCAAAAATGATATTTTTCTTATTTTTAGAAAGAATAAAAAAATTATTAAAAAATAATTTGTTCTATATATTCCAAATGAGTTTCATGGTAAGAACTATAATATATCTCCATCAAAACTCTATCAAACTCATTGATCTAACACCAATTTGACATATCTTGTAATGAATTTTGAGTAGATTAAACATTCAAACATTGTTCGAAGTAATTTTGGTAAATGTATTGTCTGATATATACATGTTCTAGACTCCCTATATCATTGATTGTGATATAGTTCTTCATATAAACTATTAAAAATGCGCATTTTCTTATATATTTATACCTTATTCATGATTGTTTCAACCTTAAATTTATTATTATTAATGTATTTGTGCGGTTGATAAAAGATTCCCCAAGTATATCAAAGCTTATCTGTATTTTTCGACTATATTCATGCATATCCAAATTACTGAACCTTGATGGATCCATGCACATCTGTATTTGTAACAAATGTAGTAAATTGAACCATAGGCTGGCCTTGCTTCCTCCGAAAATAAATAACCACCGACCTTTCATCAAATGATAAAAGCATGTTTTGAGTAAGGGTTGTAATCTGTAATACTTTTTTTTTTTTTTGACCATTAACCATCCTCTAATTTAGAAACCTAGAAATGTCTCTCTTACAAATATGATAATCTGCCGACTCGAACCCAAATTGCGACAGTAAGTTTACGTAGTTGCAAATTATTTTTGGTTCACATAGGGAAATTAATTCATTTACTTCCCCAGTTTAACTGCTCCCACAATAAGGTGGAAGTGGGACATGGATTGCCTCCAAAATCACTCGAAACAAAAACATAGAAGAGGATCCCTGATTAATTAACAAAAACATCTAAATATAAATCATATATGATGTAACCGTTTCTGTTCACGTACTAATTTTTTTTTTTTTTTTTTTGTGATGTACTAATTATTGGCCAAGTACTTTATCATTTGACCTGCTCCCAGGTGGCTTGACTCAGAGGATGATGGAGCTCCCTGGTAGCGAACTGCCTGGTGGTGAGCTACTTGGTAGCAAGCTCCCTGGTGGTGAGCTACTTGGTGACAAGCTCCCTGGTGGTGAGCTACTTTGATGAGCTGCTAGGTGCGCTGCCTTGGTGGCGAGCCTCCTAGTGTAGTGCAACCCGACTGCCCTCTGCATGAGATGATATGCTCCTCTTTGCTGACGGCAGGAGCTGAATGTCCCATCCTCCCTGCGAGAGATGATCTGCTAATCTTTGTGGACGGTAGGAACTGAGGGACCTACGAGAACTGAATCAGAGGACCCGGGGGTGTTTACCCAACGGAGCTACTCCGATGACTAAGTTAGCACTCCGATAGTAGAGAGTTTGAAGATGATATTAGAGAAATGAGAGATCTAAAGAGCAGGGATTACCTCCATTTTTTCTCTCCTCCCCCCTCTGGGGGCTCAGAGCTTTTATATAGTGGTGTCCTGACAGATCTGGCGCAACCGCCTCTCATTCTCTGCCGCAGCCGTTACTTGCCAGGGCTGAGCTGGTGAGGGCAGGTAACCGTTGCAGGGTACGGCCCTGTCAGACACGAGGCGTTGTCAGAGTTAGCAAGCATGACGCCGCCTGGCCAGAGACGTGGGTGCAGTCTCCAGATCTGGCAGGTACGATTGTGAGGTAGGAAATCTTCCTGCGATACGCCGAGCTACTCTGCAATGAGCTACCTTGCACCGAGCTACTTTTTACCGAGCTACTTTTCACCAAGCTACCAGTAATATGCCAAGGTGTTTCTATCCGAAGCAGGTCTTTGTGGCCTAATAGGAGGCGAGCTACCTGTAAGTGGCGAGCTGCCTATGCCGAACTGCCCGTAAGTGCCGAGCTACCCCTAAGTGAGGAGCTACCTATGCCGAGCTGCCCCTAAGTGGCGAGTTGCCTATGCCGAACTGCTTGTAAGTGCCGAGCTGCCCCTAAGTGGGGAACTATTTATGCCGAGCTTCCCCTAAGTGGCAAACTGCCTAATTGTCAAGAAGCTGCACTTAATTGGCATCAGGTGCCAGGTGTCATAATTTCACTGAAGGGCCAAATCCGCTCTCATCAATATATAATAAGCTCTCATCAATATATAATAATCAATGATCAAAAACTTAGATTCGTTGATAATGAATGTTCATCCATAGTAATCATGAAGATACGGAATATTCTTCAATTTTAGGTAAACTCATCATACATCAGAAACCTAATGCAACATGATCTTTACTAAAAATGTCTAAGATTGATTGACTTTATCATTACATTATCAGTAATAGAACGAATGAATCCCAGTAATTCCCTTAAAAGCATCGAGTGAGTCCAAAGCTGGCAAAAGGATTTTTCATGGAAAATATCAAGGAGGCCTGTATAAGAAAAAGAATGAAGATGATTTATAGGAAAGCTAGAAAAGTAGCAATTGAAAAAACCAAATTGAACGCTATAAATAGAAAAGAATAAAATCCTATCAAATAAAATAACTAAGAAAAACAAATTAAGATAAAAAAACTTTAAAAAATTACTCAAAAAATCACATTTCATGATACAACCAAGAAAGTTTCTTATATACACATTCAACATTTCTAGGCCACTAGTCTTATAGATAAATAGAGACAAGTAAATGCTGTATATCTTCCAATATGTACTGCAACAATAATATTTTACCACAAGGAATTATGGAGAAGTAAAAAAAAAGACGCAGTCCAGGTGATCAAAGAATACACTGGAAGTACATGAAATTTATATTGTACATGAATGTAAATCTGATTTTTCCTTTAAGATAATTAGCTAATTAAACTCTTTTGACCTATTTCATAAGCAGAGAATTTTCAGGGAAAAGACAAAAGCAAACATCAGTTTTTCTTTGTAATGTATGTGAAAGTTCTGGAGTTCTTTCAACTCATGTGGTTCAGAGCTATTCTAAAGGTAGAAAGAATCAAGTTTTAACAATTAAATAAATAAACAGTGTTAGACACTGTGGAACCATTTAAATGCAATTGAGAAGAAAAACATAATTCTAATTTTATGTGATGAGTTCATCAAATGCATATGAGTTCATCATATGCATCTCATCTCAGTCAAATATGTCCTTCATTGGATGGGTTACCTGGGATCCAACCATTGTCATGCTAGGATAAACCTACCAGCCATCTCATAGTGGCTACTTTCTTGGTGCATGTAACAATAGATGAGTTTGCAATATTTTTTTTTTGAAAGGAGGTACACTAAAATTTATTAAATCAGAACCAACTAGAATACCTCCAAGGAACCACCAGCCCCTGGCCAGACAAAAAAACAACACAACAAGATTACAAGTCCCACGAGCTTCTAGATCTCAGCAAAACTGCCTGTCTATGTTGCTGAAGGCCCTTAACAGCTGAGACCAAGGACACCACCTTCCCAAAAGAAAAGAATGAAGCTCCTTCACTTCCTTAGAGGTTTGGTGGAAAATCCTTCTATTTCTTTCAGCCCAAACAGTACTTATCACTGCAGCCGGAACAGAATCCCAGACACATCTCGCTAGCTTGGAGAGGCCTTGAATATTGCAACCTCACAAGAGGTCCAAAACAGTCCCAGGCATAACCCAAGCCACTCGCATTGCAGAAAGGTAGCGTCACTGTCACCAGATATGAGAGACAAAAGGACAGTGTATGAATAGATGACTAGCACCCTTAGATACATGTCCACAAAGAGTACACCACTAATCGTGAATCTGCAATCCCCTTCTTTTCAGGTTTGCCTTAGAAAGACACCTGTCCAGAGCCGCAGCCCACACCAAAGCACTGATCTTGGAAGGCAAGGTAGGGTTCCAGATCTCAGAGGCAGGGACTGGGCAAAAACTACAATCAGACAACTTGAGAGCAAAGGATTTGACAGAAAAAAAAAAGAAAAGCCCATCTAGAGACCATATCCAACGGCATTTCCCAAACATTCATAGTAATCAGCCACTAAATCATCTTGGCCCACGACTAGCTGAAAGCTGTGGGAAGAATCCAGAGCCATTTAGCCAGTAAAGCACTAAAGCCTGATTGCACACCTTTAACCTCCTAATCCCCAGACCCCCCTTTCTCCAGAGGAAAAAAAACCTGATCCCAGCTTACCAAGTGAACCTTTTTTTCCTCCTCCCACCCCATCCAAAGAAAATCCTTTTTTTTTTTTTATTAATACCTCCAAAGAAAATCCCCTACATATTTTCTAGTCTTTGGGCCACCTTCACAAGGATTGGAAACAGAGACAAAAAATAAAGAGGCGTTTGGCAAGTCTTTTTAGGAAGATCTTCCAAAAGCTCAAGACCTCAAAAGACTGATGATCTTTCATAGGTAGATTTTCAAAGACCAAATACCATTTGGTTGCAATTTTTTTAAGATCTTTTCAAAAGCTAGAAAGTCTGAAAGGCTGTTTGGCAAGCCTACTTGTTAGTCCCTCTTACATACATGTTAAGTGTTATGTGCAGGACCCAATAACACATTCAAACATGTAAATATTACTTGTGGGTTCCACTTACACATTTACCTACACAAAATATTAAAATGGGGCTCACTCATGCATTTCCTTATACAAGAAAACAATGTAATCCCTTATTTACACATTGACATATGCAGTTATCATCTATGGGCTCCACCCATGGACTCACCTATACAAAATAATCAATGTGGGACTCACATAGATCACTACATGACAAGTAATATTTTAATATATGCAATTAACTTAACATGAATACTTCTTTCTAACAAATAGTTCAACACAAACAATGCTGATTATGACCTTGAAAATGCTGGAGTGTTGGTTATGTCCTAAACGAAGAAATGGGTCTATAAATTAAGACCTCATCAAAACAATGTTGATAAAAGATCATACAGAAGAAAAATATTTAAAAAAGTTTCAGAAATAACCATTAACTAATTAATGACTAGAAGAAGAAAAGCAATAACAAGTTAATAACTAGAAGAAGATTCAAGAGTGCAGCCACTGGATATTGATGCTTTGCTACTCTAGGAAATATTTATCAGCACCAAAATATTTGTCATACACAAATGTCGTATTATATTTCTGTAAGTTAGCAAACTGATTCTATCTTATGCATTGTTTGTCTACATTGTTTGTTATACACAAATTTGCTGTCTATCCTTGTTGCCATGAAATGACGGATATGAAGGTTTGATTTCAATGTGAAGCCTTCATTTCCTTTTTATTCTTTTTATTTTTATTGTAAATAGTAAAGTGTTATCGATGAAAGCAAAAAGAAAAAAAAAATACGAGAAAGAATAGTTTTGAGAGAACATAGTAACATAAGCAAATAGTGTCTATTAGAAGGAGACTGTACAATGTCAGTGCAATTGATACATCTCTTAGTTTATTAAGTAAATTTTCAGCTTAGTTATTCTTTGATATTAAATTCAGTGGGAATCCTTCTTGAGAAGATCCATATTTCAAAAATGGATGAATGTTATTGTTCACCACGGTGTTTGACTTTAGAAAGAAGTAAAATTATGTTTGTTATTGAAATCTTAATTCCTGTGAATTGTACCACAAAAGAACTAAAATTCTGGCATTATATGTAGTTATTTTTTATGCTTCCATACCTTTTCTGATTCAGAAAACATCTATTGCAGAAGTCGCCTAACGAATTCACAGATTTCATTTTTCAAATTTGATGTAGTGGATAACTATTTGCCTCTTATTTAAATACCATGAACCGGTATTGTTACTGTAAAACAGAGAATCTTCTAGAGGAGGGACTCACACCTATTCCCCAGTTCATAATATATTCAGTACTGAATCAAAATCAACAGGCCAAGAATTAATGGATGCTAACTGTGCATCTGCATGCCCACCACTGTATATTCGATCAGAATCCCTCAATTCCCCAAGTCGACCACAAGGACCCAAGTTCCAAATCCAGAAGATAAGTCCAGATCCAGAACCAAGTAGTCCTGTTTCTTATGAATCTCACCCCCAACCATGTTCCAACGAAGAGTGTGGTCTCTTGGAACTTGATGATTGCTGCATACAGTCTAACTGGTAATAATCACTCATGCCTGGAGCTTTTCTGGAGGATGAATAAGGAGTGAAACCTACTTCAACTACTTTAACTAGCATCTTGATAGCTTGTTCCAAATCAGCTAAGCTACACAAGGGGAAATTTAAGGCCCGTTTGGCACGTCTTTCCGTGCAGTCTTTCGGCTGTTTACAAGTCGGACAGACTGATTTTCGGTCTATTTCCATTTGGCTCGCAGAAGACCTAAACGCCAAAAGCTGGAGCGCCGAAAAGACACAAAAAGCCCCTTTTGGGCTGATTTCGGAAAGCTCCAAATGAAGCTTTTCGCGTCTTCCGGGTTTTATTCTCGTGTGGAAAGACACGGAAAGACTACATCTGCCAAACGTGCTTCGGGCTGCTCAGATTTTCATGCAAAAGCTCAATGCGTCTTTTGACTGTCAGAGATACCAGAAGATCTTCCCAAAAAGACATGCCAAACGAGCCCTTATTCATGGTTGTATAACAAGAAATGAGATAAAAGCTGATATATTCATTTAGATCTCACTTGTTGATCTTTACTTCAAATGTGGAAGTGTTATTTCAGCTAAACATGTCTTCAAGGAGATGGCAAAGACACATATGGTCTCTTGGAATGTGATGATCTCAGGATATGTAAGAGATGCTGGTGTGAAACCAGATTCTGTTAAACATGTCTTTGAGGCCATTCGCATCTTCTTTGACATAAGAGATGCTGGTGTGAAACCAGATTCTGTTACATTCACTAGTATCTTACCTGCATATTCACAACTAGCAGCTCTAGAACAGGGAAAGGAGATCCACAAATATGTCAAGGAGAATGATTCTGAATCTGATGAGAATGTCATGGGTGCTCTCTTAGACATGTATGCAAAATGTGGCACTGCGGAAGAAACATGCCAAGTCTTTGATAGGCTACCAGTGAGAAACTTTGTCTCATGGACCTCCATGAATACAGCTTATGGGTCTCATGGGCAAGCCTTCAAGGCATTGGAGCTTTATAGTAGAATGCAGGATTCCAATGCAAAACCAGACAAAGTAACTTTCCTTGCAATAGTGTCTGCTTGTAGTCATGCAGGGCTGATTGATGAAAGGTGTTATTTTTTCAATCAAATGACAGCTAGCCATGGGATTAAACCTACATTGGAACATTACTTATACTTAATTGATCTTCTTGGACGTGCTGGTAGACTGCATGAATCTTATAGCATCATCCAAAACACACCAAGTATACAAACAAATGTTGATTTGTTAAGCACATTATTTTCTGCATACAACATGCATGGTGATCTAGAATTGGGGGAGAAAATTGCAAGATTGCTCATTGAGGAGGATCCTAATGACCCATCAACCTATGTCACTCTTTCCAACATGTATGATGCATTTATTGGAAAAAGGAATGAGGTACACAAGGTAAGGTTAAAGATGAAAGAGTTAGGATTGAAGAAAAGCCTAGGATGCAGCTGGATTGAGATTGATAAGACAATCCACCCTTTGTTTGTTGATGATAAATCACACCCAAGGGCAGATATGCTCTATGTATGTCTAGAAAATGAAAAGGATGAAATACCATTAGATTAGGAATCTGAGGGAACATGGATGAAGATGCACTTCTCCAGACCTGACACTTCTACATGATTGAATCTTGGATCAATTAGAAGTCTGAGTGGTGGCACACCATCATCTGCACTTTGTTTAGGTGTTAAGAGGTTTTTTATATTACTGTTTTTTGCTTCATCTGCAATCTCCCCATGAAAAATGCTGACCAAGTTAAAGTTGCAAATCTCCAAGTCTCCTACCAACTATATAGGTATAGGTCAGAGCTGAAAACAATTACTAAATAATTATAGAAATTGTACTGAGTCAATTGCTTGTAGATTTGTTTCTAATAGTCTGCATGCTTTTCATATGCTCTTGTGGTTTTTAATTCCATTTCTCAAGAAGAAGTGGATAATTTGTTTGTGGGTTGGTGAACAAAAACCATATCACAAGTTCACAATAAGGAGCCAAGGATTCTTTATGAAGTCAGCCTATCATCCCAACTGTCTTATTAGCAGTCTATTTTGATTAAGTAGTGAAGTTCAGTCATTTCACAATTGTTAGGTCTGTATCCAGTCCACCCCTTCCAAGACCAGCAATGGCTGGGTCAAACATTGGGTAATGGCCTTCATACATTTTGGTTGCATCATGATTCAGAATCAGTATCTTTCATGCTTTATGATTGCAAGTCTCCTTGGATTTATTAGTCTCATCTAGTCCTAGTACATCAGCATTGCTGGAGTAAACAATGAAGTTTGTTACATTCTTGGGTTAGGGTTCCTAAACTGAAAATAAATTTCAGTAAAAAAAAATGTGCTTAGTGGATCTTCCTAAACTCCTTCCCTTTATTGGCAAAAATGTGTTTCAAATCTGTTTCTTTAAACTTGACCTGTATTTGTTTTCAAAACTGGAAATTTAAGTACAAATGTCACTTTTAGATCTGTTTCTAAGCAATGAAGAACAAGTTCAGTAGCTAACTTCCTAGATTTCATGGTTCATCCCTAGATTCTACATGAATCAATTCTATCGGTTGGAAATTATTATTTCTGCTTTAGCTTACAAGCCAAGCTTGGCAGTGTTGGACATGATATTTGCCTGACTACATGGACATATACTTTGCAAGATCAAAATTTATAACTTATATATGTGTCCTTATGAAGCACTTTTGTATAATCTGTTAGGGTGGTGGTAAAATTTTTCCCAAGACTTTTGCCTGCTTCTGTGGCAGAGATTTGTTTTCCAAAGAAAACTAAAGGTGATGAAGAGGAAGAAAGAAAGGTTGGTTCTTTTAATAATTTGTTATATGGCACAACTTGTGGAAGCTCTTAAGAGAACAACAACTTCAACGAATTGCTCTGTACCAACCTGCCCTTCTACTTCTTCCACCAGTTGAGTAGTAAAGAACAACATAGCTAGTGGAAGTTGACTTGCTCTTCCAAATTTTGGTTCTAATTGGTCATTGCTTATGCCTTAGGTAATGCCTCTGGCAGAGATCAATGACAGGACCTGCATTCCCCCCTCCTCCAATAATCGCAATGGAGATCAATGACAGGGCAAGATGGTGCCAGCAACCTAACAGTGCCACAATCACAAGGAAGCCACAAACAAAATAGATCTCACCTCATTAAGGATCTCTTAGGACTGATACCAGTGAACCTCATTATTGATCCTAAGATCATATGTATAATTGTCTTTTCAGAGAAGGGGTTTCAATAAAATTTTACAAAGTTATTGAATTGTAATAAAAAAAAAAATTCAAAGAGAAAGGGAAGTTAATCAGCTATATATAATGAAATTAAGGACTATCTTTGACAAAAAACCAGTGATTTAGGACTCAGACCATATGCAAAACCATGTTGGTCACTGGGAAACAGATCGAATGGTCTGACTCTCCTATTTGACAGCTTGATTCATTCAATATAAAAAAAAATATGATAATATAAAATTAATATCATTTAAATCTAATTTGCATCAAATTAAAACTTAAAATATCAATGTCATACCGTATAACACTAACTCCTACTAATACATATTCAGAGTATCTTTCACCAAGTCTACACTTGACCTGAATGTAGACTAGACATACAAATATCAGATCATATTGGAGAGTAGAATAAAATCAATCTTACATCTTCCCAGTGTAGCAGAGGTTGGAGCTCCTTTCCTGTATTCTTAATCTATCTTTTGATCCTTATTGACAAAAGTCACTAATCTGCAAACCCCCACCCCAAGGTTCAAAGCATCGGAAACGCCAAGTGTATCGAAAAGGCAATTTTAAGAGACGTATCGGGATACACCTTGGATACATATGTGTATCGGAGAAAAATTAAGATACACATAGATATGCATGGAAACATAATAAATACTTTAATAAATCATAAAAATTACATCTATAACACTAAATATAACGCCTCAATGAGGTGTACATATATTAAATTAATATATTTTAATGGTTTTATGAAGAAACACATCGTAGTCAATTATAAAAGAGCTTGATACTTCCAGTTGCAGCTCTAGCCACTTCCCCCCAGAAGAGGGAGGAAGTCGTATTATTCAAACCAGGCATTCTTCAATTTGAAAGGATGGGATGATGGTCTGAAACAGGCCAGGGAAGGGCCACCTACTTCAGATCCGGGAAGAGATCCTCCCACCCTGGGGAAATTAAAAATATATCCAACTTCACCAAAATAGGATTTTCCTGATTATTTGTCTAGGTAAATTGAGCTCTCATTGAAGTTAAATCGGGCAAGGTTTAGCTGAACACTTTAGCTGTTCAAAGGGCTGTGGAACCAATGATAAGGCTCCATGCCAGGATTAAATACATGGGGCTCGCATCTTTTACAGTGGAGCCCATGAATTTATTATTGGCGTGGAACCTCATCTATGGTTCCACAGCCTGCTGAACAGCTAAAGCGTTCAGCACTTCAGCTAATCTGAATTCAGGTAAATCTATTAGCATAAATTGACTGATGAACTGCAAACAATTTCATCGCTCTCAACCTTCTGCTTCCCCCACTTCTCTCTTCAACAAATCTAACAACATTAAAGTTACTCCCTATCACCCACAGACAAACACAGGAACCTCTTGCCTTTGCTAAATCTTCCCAAAGCCTTGCTCTATGCTCATTTTCCGTCGGCACATAGACATTTGTGACTTGGGAAACCACTCCCCTTCGACCTCTAGTACCAAAAACACTAAAAACTTACTTAAGTGTGATGACAACAGCTTGCACTTCAAGCAATCTCACATGATCAGGAACCCCCTACCCTCCCTTGCACCAGCTTACTCACCCACCGCACTTGACCTTGGCCCTAGACAATTCTAACCACCAAACGATCAACCACCTCCAACTTTGACTCTTGGAATAGCACCACATCTGAATTCCACCAAAGAGTCAACCAACTTGGCCCCAGAGGCACCTTTCAAGCCGTTTAGGTGATTCTGGGAAACACTGAGGCGCTTAGAAGACGCCTAGGCAAAAAGAATGTTATAATATAAAGAACTAACTTTTAAATTAGTTCAGCATGTATATTAATTGAAAATTAGCAATTCTCTTTATTAAGAACATTAAATTTCCACTAAAAATCTGACAAATCATTACATCTAAAAGATAAAAAATCTTTTACATATATTAATTTCATTATTTTCAAAAATAATACTACTATAACAAGTATTTAATAGAGCTGAGGAGTTGGTTGTCTATTTCTAATGTTTTTAAAGATGTGTTTTGTTCAGGTTCTTTTTTGAGGGTGAATTTTTTTTGGGGGGCTTTAATGTGGATTTTGTACAGCCTCTTGTACAGAACTTTATACTGTTAAATAATCAATACAATACTTTACTGTACCTTTTCAAAAAAAAAAAGTATTTAACAGAGAAATTTCATATCAATAAGCAGCTAAAGAAGGTTATTTAACTTTATGGGGGTGTTTTTTTTCTGGATTTTGAGAGGGGGAAAGTTGGTCAATGGGATTTTGATTCCCATTGACCAAAAATCCCATGTTCTTTTTTCAGATCTATGTGGGAACCAGGGAAAGTTTATTTTCTTGGGTATCACTTACCCGGGTAAGTGATACCCATTTCCTAGGTGGATAAATAACTTTTCCACCTTGGAGGAAAGTTGCCAACACTTGAAAGGGACAAAAATGCCACTTGTAATAATGGATTTTTATGGATAAAATGGTCATTGCCTTATTTACATGGGAAATAAAAGAACATGGTAAATGCACTTACCCGGGTAAATCTTTCCTGGGAAACAATTACCTGGGTAAGTAACTTACTGAAATGGGACTATATGATAAATATTCAAGATGGAAAGTAAAAAAAAAAAAAAAAAAAAACAAAACAAGGATGGAATTTCTGTTTTATTTAATTAGAGAGAGAGAATAGAAAAAAAGAACCTCTTTATACTTCTATTCTTTTTTTCTTTCTTTTTCTCTCCTCAAAACCCTTTTATCTTTTAAATTTCAATAGTAAAACATTAAAACAAAGCATAAATAATAGATATAGCATATAATAAAATGTATTAACACACATACTAATAAGATACAACAATATAAATAATATTATATAAGGCACCTGCCTTGTCATTTTTGTCACCTAGGTGGGTGCTTAGTTGCCAAGGTGGGTGCCTAGTTGCTATAAGTCAAGGTGTTTGAGCAAGGTGCCCAGCCAAGGGCGCCTAGTCACCTAGGCGACACCTTGACAACTATGGCCTCATATACTTCTAACCATAGGCTTATTAGGTAGCCTTTTATATTGTTTAGTGATTTTCCTACATAACTAAATAACTAATGAATCTTCCACATGGAAAGTTAGTTTGGATCTCAAAAGGAAATTCTTGAATTCCTCTCATCATCCTAGGTCCATGGCAAATGTGTTTTGGATAAGTTGCCTTTTATGGCAACTTTTAAATTAGAAATTAAAATAATAGAGGGTTATTATTAATCAAACAAAACTCCATTCCAGGTTGGAATAGACCTGACATGGACTGAAGGATTCAATGCATGGCCAATCTAGATGATCCCGTCTGATGAATGCACTGGATTAATTGCATGAATCTTCCACATGGATAGAACAGCATAGGACCGTAGGTCATATAGGCAAGCTTCATGCCTCACCTGATCAGAAACCAGTTTGAGAGCTCACATCTGCTGCAACCATTGCAACCCCCAAAGAAACATGGGTGCACCAGCAGTGGAAATTAAATTGTTTCGACTTTGGAGCCAGGAATCTTCTACATGGCAAAATTGCTTGGACTTTGGAGCCCAATAGGACTCCTGTATTCACCCTATATGTTCGAAACAAATTTTGGTTCAACTTACCCTCCCACTTCCCAGGTGTTCAAAACAAGTCAATTTCATCAGAGCAAGTCCTGTATTAAAAATTAAAAGTTTAAACAGCTAACTGAACTGCCTAACTTTAATTCGAAAAAACTACCAACGCATGGTGGCATACAAGGATGATGTAAACTGAAGGATTAATAATGCCATTAATTCAGAGGGTCCCCTACTGGGATGGTTGCATTCACCACATCATTCATCAATGTTACAGAAATAAAATAGGTCATGTATTGGGGCTTCTTGGTGAATAATGCTTATTATGAGTTGAAGATGCTTATTTGGATCAGTTGCTTTGAAGAAGCCACTGAGAGAGGCTTGTACGGAGAGCAGTGTAAATAGCTGTATGATGGCCAAAACTGGCTTTTAAAATTTCTTTTACCAAGCATTTCTTATAGGCTTTCAGGGGGCGCCCCACCTTGCAAAGCTAAAAGCCGCAGAGTGAAAGCCCTCCCGAAGTTCATAACCAGTCTTTGGCTTATTACTCTCAAGTCTCACCCACAAATAAACAAACAGGGACAGCTGACTGCATAGTGGGCATTGAGCGAAGGCAATCTGGAGGTCCAGCACTTTCAGCGTAAAGACTAAAAGTTCTGAACGTTAACAAATGCAGATCTAAATATCAAGGGCTCCTTTGAAAATGAAACATCCGGCTCTAAAAGCTATTATAACAAGAAGCTCTATAGTCTATATACATCAATCACAAAACAAGAAGCTGATATCCAGAAGCATATTACGACAATGCAAATATATGCCTTAACTTCTAGGATCGGTAAACTGAATCAGTCATAACTAGTCAGAAACATGAATTCGCTGTAGTACATAACAATCAGAAGCAGAAAAACGAGGAAGAAAATCAATTACCTTGTTCCATCATCAGATCCAGAAGAAAATGCTAAAGAAAATTCGCACTCTCTCCCTGTATCTCGTGTTCTTTTCTGGTGAGATCAGAACCCGGCCATCTTAAAGAGGAAGAAACCCAGGAACCCGAAGAAAATGAAGAGGAACAGATAGTCAATAAAAATGAAGAACTTTGTAGATCCATGATTCTTCTTCTTCCTACTCTCCTCTAACAGTTCTAGTTTTGCCATTAAAATCTATATCTCAGATCCCAGATATCTAATGCGCTTTCGAAGATTCGGGCTTTCCTTCTCAGAACCCTTTATACGCAGAACGGCAGAATCGTAGATCTGGGCCCTCATTCATCCTGGTTTTTGTGGTTTTACTATACCTGCTTGACACACGACACGAGACAAGTAATGACGGCCCAGAACCTGGATTCTTCCTGTAATTCGTTGGGACCCACTTTTGATTGGGATCAGACGGTCCAAAATAAATCAAAATGGATTTCCAGCAACTGATCGCAGCCTCGTAGTCGCAGAGTTGTCCGTCCTCCTCTTAGTAAAGCTTTTGTGGTTGCATATCCTCTCCGTAATTTCCCGCCACTGCATCTCATGTTACTCATCTTCAATACCCTCCTAAACATTCGCCATTTGACCATCGCTCCTTCTCATGTTTCAAATTCAAACATACGCCCGACGTGTCCAGGTGGTAACCTCCATACTCGCTCAGTGGTAAATAATCTTCCTCCATTTGCCTCTGGTAGACCACCGTTAGTGGTTGAGGAACCACACCCAGCCACTTCGTTTTTTGTCGAGGGTCGTTCAAATCGGTATACAGTTCAAGAAGCAAAACAGCTGCATAGCTACATTGTTAAATTGGGTTCTTCTAATATCTATTTTATCAATTCTCTTATACATGTTTATGCTATTAACGGTGCTTTAGGAGATGCACGTAAATTGTTCGATGAAACACCTCATCGGGATGTTGTTTCTTGGACCACCTTGGTTGATGGGTACGCAAAATTTGGAAAGATGCATGATGCCAAAGAGTTATTTGACTCCATGCCAATGAGAAATGTAGTTTCTTGGAATGTTATGATTTCTGGATATGGAAAACAAGGGGATGTCGAGGCTGCAGTGGGGCAGTTTAATGAGATGCCTGAACGCGATATTGTCTCTTGGAATTCCTTGATTACTTCCTACACACGTAATGGTTTCTCTGAGAAGGCACTCGAGACCTTTATAGATGCACTAAATCAAACTGCGTTAATACCCAACAAAGTGACTTTTCTGAGCATCCTTCCGGCAATTGCAGATTTGGGTTGCGCATTACTGGGTAGATGTGTTCATTCCTTTATTCTCAAAGCAGGGATAGAGGTGGATGGTCTGTTGTCTTCAGCTCTCGTAGATATGTATTCGAAATGTGATTGCTTAGAGCAAGCTGTACATGTTTTTGAAAGTAACCCATCTCGAGCAAACGTGGCTTCTTGGAATCCCCTGTTCGCAGGATTGGTCCGAAAGAGCATATTTGAAGATGCCTTAGATTTATTTCGAACGATGCAGTCAGAGAACGTTGAACCTGATTATGTTACTATTGTGACAGTGCTTCCTGCAATCGCAGATTTGGGAGCTATTGGTCTTGGAAAATGGATTCACACGTATGCGAAAAGAAGAAAGATTGGGATGAATGCTACCCTTAATTCCGCACTCATAGACATGTATTCAAAATGTGGATGTATAGAGCTCGCTCAGCAAGTTTTCACTATGGCTGAAGATAAAACCGTTGAGTTATGGAATGCCATGATAGCTGGGCTGGCTATCAATGGCCGGGGAAAGGATGCCATAAAGCTATTTTCTCAAATGCAAGCAGAAAATTTAGAGTTCGATGACATTACACTTGCATCTGTCCTTAACGCTTGCAGCCATTCAGGCCTAATTGATGAAGGTCTTGGCTTTTATGCTGCCATGAAGGATGTATACGGGATGACACCAAAACTGCAACACTATGGTTGCATTGTTGATCTTCTTGGCCGAGCTGGACGACTGGAAGAAGCAAAGAAGGTAATATGCAGTGATATGGACATAAAACCTGATGATGTAATCTGGAAATCACTGCTTGGAGCCTGCAAAATACATGGTCATGTAGAGATTGGTGAGTTTGCAGCTCGCAAACTAATCGAAATTAACCCAAACGACAGTAGCACGTATGTCTTGATGTCAAGCATATATGATGCAGTAGGTCGGTCCAGGGATGCAGTCATGATCAGGAAGATGATGAACGATGGCAAAGTAAGGAAAGAACCTGGTTTCAGTTTCATTGAGTTGGGGGGCACAGTTCATGAGTTCCTTGTAGGAGATAGATCACATCCAAGGATGGAAGAGATCCATAACATGTTAAATGAAATTGCTGACAAGCTGAAGTCAATGGGATATGTGCCCCAGAAAAAGCTGGTGCTGTTCGACATGGATGATGAAGAGAAGGAAGTGGCAATTTATCACCACAGTGAAAAATTGGCCATTGCATTTGGTCTTATTAACAGTTTACATGGAACTCCTCTTCATGTGGTTAAGAACCTTCGTATGTGCAGTGACTGTCATGTTTTCATGAAAATGGTATCCAAGATATATAATCGTGAAATTGTTGTTAGAGATCAGCGCCGGTTTCATCATTTTAGGAGTGGAAGGTGTTCATGCATGGATTATTGGTAATGAGGTGATCAATCTTTCCTTGTGCTCTGATATCTTCCAACAAACGACCATATACCATTGCATTTGATCCTTTTCTTTTGAATGTTATTTCAAATTTTAGTAAAAAATGTTACTGGAAATTAAATTCATTTGCTGTACATACTACCGAATGGCCTAAGGACATGGGAGCAGACGCACGGTGGTTCACCCAATTGGCAGTTAAGTGATTGGATGCTGGGGTAAAGATGAAAAGAACTTTAGAAAATAGTCAAAATACATTTAAGCTGGAGAACTAATACTTTCAAAGTTGTATCACGTTCTGAAGAAAAGAGACCATGTAATGATGCAGCAAAGAAAAGTAAGGGTTCTATTTACCAAAGCAGAAACATAATTCTGAAAGAAATTTCTCTCCATTATCATGACCTTGTTACATTTGATCACTTAAGTTGGGACAAAATTGTCCTTCATACATGGGGATAAAAATGGGATATAGCTTTACATCACATACAGATGACATGTCTTATAGGTGGATGAACAATAGTAATTCCTCCGGCTGCATCACCTCACCACTGAGAATTTGAATTTGAGCTAGAGTCTACCAAATGGACTTGAAGATCACTCTTTCAGCTACTATTTACGATCCACTATGTTCCCCTTGTTATTTATTCCTGCTAATTAAAAGCCAGAAAAATGAGCATGTTAGCTTTCTGTCCTACATGTTTTACCTGGAAAGAGTAAGAAAGATCCAATACGGTACCTCAGCACCCGGTAATGGAGAAATGGATTTTGTTTCTAAGGAAGCCTCGGAATTCCTTGCTTCTGATTTCTCATTTGAATAACTAACAAATTGAAAAAGGTCATGAAATTAGGCATATATCCAAGAAGATAATGCATCAGTATAGTTGGCGGAGATGTTATCCAACTAATATCCATTTCCTTTTTCTTTATCCTTCAGTTAATAGAAAATAGCATGGACATTGACATAACGCACATAAAGGAATGAAGGGGCAAAGCACCCATAATGCAATAGGTCCAACCAAGGAGATCCAAAATACCCACGGTTTCCCCAGCCTGAGAGTGGTGACCACCCAAATCACCAATTTCTATCAGACATCAACAAATACTGCTGATAAACTTTACGGGGATATCTCCTACTTGCACATGCCAAAGGAACCAATTATATTTTGTTCTAACATGTCACATAATTAGGAGGTCAACAATTTAGGAGTTATTCTCTAACATGAATGTTTTTTTCTTCTTTCTAGAAAATGCCACATCAACCAATAAAACAAAAATGTGTTATTGGACATTTGTTTTCTCAAAATAAAGTGAATATTTCCAATTTGATTTAAGAAAAACGACTTGTTTCTGAAAGCAATGAAAACATGTTTGCATTTCCATAGTTGATACGGCTTACTGTTTGTGTGTAGCACACACACCAAAATCTCCCATAGATCCTCTTACAAATCTGCTTTAAAGCTCATATGGATATTTCCAATTCACACATGAATGGAGTTGGGTATGAAGTATAAACAAAGGACACAAAAAGAAATATGATAGTGTCCCTAGAGAGACAATATGATAGGTCTTGGAAAAGAAAGGAATCCCAAATAAATACATAGACCTAATTAAGAATATGTACAAGGATGCAACAACCAATTTTAGAACACTTGTAGGAGAAACACCAGATTTTACAGTTACTATGATTCTTCACCAGGGTTCAACACTTAACCCTTATTAATTTGCACTAATCATAGATGAATTGACTAAACATATTCAGGAGGTCCATGGTGCTTGTTGTTCTCCATGACTGTTTTAATCAATGAAACTAATGAAGGATAAATGCAAAATTAAGTTTATGCACAGATACCTTAGAATTATAAATTTTAAAATAAGTAGGAGAAAATAGAATATATGCTATGAAAATTTAATAATAAGAGGAGTAAAATCATGGTACACTTAGGATTGGAGACCAAGAGATAACTCAAGTGACCTTTTCCGGTGTCTTGGTTCAATAATTCATAACAAGGAAGAGATTGAGGAAGATAATGCCCATAGAATTAGAGCAGGATGGGTAAAATGGAGGTGGTCATCTAGAGTCTTATGTTGTAGGCAAATACCATACAAATCAAAAGGAAAATTCTAACAGTTGTAAGGCCAGATATACTTTATGGAGCATAATGTTGGGCAATCACAAAGCAACATATCCAAAAAAATGAGTGTGACAGAAATGCTATGCTAAAATTGATTAGTGGAAAAACTAGAAAAGATAGGATTGGAACTGAAGTCATTCGAAGGAACCTACGAGTAGCTCCAATAGGTGGTAAAATGAGAAAGTAAACTAAGATAGTTCAGTGACATGCATAGAAGACCATCGAAAGCACCCATAAGAAGTGATCTGTTGCAAGTTGAGGGGGCTAGAAGTAGGAGCAGATGAAAAAGAACATGGGTCGAAATAGTAAGAAATGATTTAAGTGCTCATAATTTAACAGTGGACTGGACATGGCATTAAATAGAATGGAATGGTGAAACAGGATTTATGTAGCCAAACCATATAGTTGGGATTAGAAAAAAAGTAAAACACTACGCAACCAAGAACAAATCTGATATCTTCTAGTTTTAAGAAAATATTGTTTATTCAAACCATTTGTAGAGCCCATTCTTGAAATGAGAACAACTAAAATGATTCATGTTGGAGAAGACCCCCTTAATCATTCCCACTATGATCTCTTCAGCAGAATATTCCCAATTTGCAGTCAGATAATTGAAACATTATTTTGTGGATTACCCATTGTACATCTTCTAGCCATCAATGATGGATCTCTTCACTCTTCAGCAGAATATTTCCAGTTAGGTTGTGATTGTGCAATGATAGATCTCCTACTTAACAACCTCAATGCTATATAACTTCTGACCACCAAAGAATATGATGATGATGGTTTCTTAATCAGTGATGTATATCCTAGACTGATAGTGAAAATTACTAATATGCCGCAGTGGGGCCCCCACATTGAAAGCATGAGGGCATAGATTACCAGACTGTATCTACCTGATGGGAAAGCTTATAATCTCTGAATCCATGAACATTGATAAACAGGAATGGATCAGACCAAGAACAATAAATGATAAATAGAATCTTCTAATAGATAGGTAAGTGTGCTTCTAATTATCCTAACTTAATACCATCTTTTTATGAGAAATCGGGATGCCCCAGTTAGATTTCTTTTGATTGATCTTCAACAGTCCTAGTGAATCTGTTAGATACTTACGTTGAAAGTATGGTCACCCAAATGAGCTCCACACAGTCCACCCAAAGAAGCCTTTGTTCAACTGGGATCACACCATAGGTGATCAGGTGAGCAAAAGGCCAAAGCTTCCAACCAGCCTGTCAAGGAAATGACCATAAAGAATGTTAACTATGTACAAGTACATGCCTGCATACATAGAAACACATATAGAAAGTGCAATATATGCCTTATATAACATTATGTGATTATTTAGCCCATGTTCACAGAGACAATAGTTGGGAAACCAACCATATCAGAGCTATATGTTAGATTTGAGTTGCATAACTTCCCATACATGCACTAGTGTTCTTAAACTAAAGAACCAAATGCAATTATTGTCAGCACATTGGCAAAGCTATTGGAATCTTTTCTTGAAACTACCCTAACTAATAAGTTCACATTTACCATCTTTAATCTTGTCTAAATAGTAAGTCTTTAAGTTCAAAATTCTACTTGGATTCAGAAAGTTCCTGACTGAACATCTGTCAAGCATATGGGACTTATATCCTGATACATAGCCATGTTCGAAGTACTTGACCAACTTAACTGAGTATTCAGGATATGCATTTAGATTTCTTGGGTAAAATAAGAGATCAACTACCTACCATACCCAAACCTAGATTCAATTGAATCGACTCAAAATAAAACTTCTATACATACATACATACATACATACATACATAAATATACATATATTGCTTGATTGGTATAAAATACTATATTATTCATGAAGCCTTTAAACATTAATCTGATATTTACTAACTTCTGGAATGCTGGGCTCATTATCCCATGATTCCATCTATTGCACTGATAACTCAAGTAGTGATGGATAAGAAACCGCACAAAGCACCAATGCCTACAAAGAAGAGCAGTGTTGGGACAGTCCTGACTCCTGAGGACCATCCTTTTTTATCAGCTCAATGCATTTTTAGATGGCTCAGATGCTAGGAATCCATTCTAAGTAATAATTCTACAACAAAATTATTGTTACCATTGCTTTTAATAAAAATTTGATCTTTTTGGGTGATGGTAGGTTGCAGCGTCAAAGCTGTCATTCTTTTGAACAATGAAGAAAAGAATAAAAATATATATAAACAATGTCCAAAAAATTATGGTTTTGATAATAGAAGTGTGCAAAAAGAAAATTTACAACCAGGTTTCTTCGTCTAACATTTCCCATAGAAAACAAATCAATAGAGAAAGGAAGCAGGGATAGCAAATAATTTTCTTACAGTTAGCATGGGCCAAAATGTTGCTTTGAGTTCACTAAAAATATTGGCAGGTGATTCTAATCGCAAGAATCCCAATATTACATAGTAGATGCTATTCCAAACTGCCGACCATGCAGTCTGGTCAAATGCAACTTTAGCAGGGACCACCCACCATTCCTGGAAAGGAAAAAGTGCCTGAAAAAAGACTCTGTTAGGTTTAAGCAAAAAGTCAACTAATAAGTTGAACAAACAGCTCTAAGAAACACATCTATGAGTACTCACCTCACAGAACTGGTAATAATAATGAGAAAGGGAGCCATGAAGACAGAATCCAACAAGGCCTGATCTGAACATGCGTGCTCTGTCAAACTCAAAAAGAGGTTTCCCTTCATAGCACTGCAAATTTATAAGACCATTATCAGAAGGTAAATAAATAAACAAATGAACAAGAAAAGGAGTTTCCTGTAAGATACAGGCTTACCTGTGCAATCCAATCTCCTAGAGAGTAGACAACCCCACTGATCATCATTTTAGCTAAAACGGGGTTTGTTTTAAGAGCTTCCTCATAAGCACTCCAGTTGTGTTGGGGCGCATATCTTAGTATCTCATAAAGAGTCCATCCCTAAGAAATAAAGAAAATATGAGTTCTGATGTTCAAAATCAAGTAAGAAATTGTTCATTCTGATTTCAGTTATAATTCTTATGTCGTTTTCAGGAAGGGTGGAAACAAACAAGGTCAAACTCCTCACATACAGTTTTAGTAGAACGAAGACCAAATTGAGAAAAATACTCACAAGTTAGCATACCATGCATGTTTTACTGCAAAACTTTTGCACAGAAGAAAATTGTGCATGGTAAATATTTTAGTTAATCAGTAATGAAGTTTCCTTGAATAAAAAAAAAAAAAAACATAAGGCTCAGACGTATTTGATGTAAAACATCAGGTAAAAGTATGAATAAAAATAGAAATGTGTAGGAATTACAAGAAAGAAGTAAAGACCCTCAACTGACCGAAAAAACAGAAAGATTGCTCCACAAATAGAAAAAGGAAATTAATTGCTGAATTCCATTGTTATTGTTCATGTGAGAATCATGGCTCCGTTTATTTCTCCATAAAATGGACGTAAAGTTTTTCAGACTGAAAAATTCAGCTATTATTTCCACCCCTTTTACAGCTTTCATTCCCTTCTAATTTCTTTTGATGTCCTTTAAAGGGATGAAAATATAGCTCACACGTTTCAACCTGATAAATTTTTCGTCCATTTTACGTTGAAACAAACCCAACCAAAAGGTTTTTTTTTTTTTTCTTCTTGGGGTTGGGGGAAAAACGAGCTAAAAGAAAACCATTTTTGGTTGCCTAAGTTCTTGTAACTATAATTACGAAAACCCGTATGGTAATTACAATTCAAATCGCGAAATGGAATTACTTACATGCCAGTAGTCATGGTCAATGGTGAGCAATTTAGTGATAGCGAAGGTACCAGCAACGAGAACGATTGCAGCGTTAATTGCTCTGTCGATTAACTTATCAATATCATCCTCTTCTCCCTTCCCATCCGAAAGAACAGACGAAGAAGACGAAGAGAACCCTTGAAACTCTCCAGCTCCCTCGAGCGATAACCTACCCTCGTTTGCGAACCCACCGACCTGATTCGAGCTCCCACCTTCCTGTTCTATTTCAATTCGAGCTACCACTCCGTTCTGCAGGTCTGTCGAATCACTACTCCGAACTGGAATGACGTCGAACTCTTCTACTACGGATCGCACAACCCGTCCTCTACTCTTTACTCTCAAGAAACTCGAATTCGATGGAGAACTCTGCAAAGACGAACCAGAGGCACCTTTTACACCGAAATTAAATAATCTGGACTTCGATTCTCTGACGGGTTTTGCGACGGCAAAAAATCTTGGGGCTGCAACACTATTTACAGAAGCCATGACTGGATTTAGTTGGGAAGAACAAAGCGATTGAAAAAGATAGAAATCAATCGATCTGGTTTCTCTCCGAGTTGAAGATGACAAAGTGAGAAGCTTTAATACGTAGTTGATTAACCGGAGATAATGGATGACACGCGGAACATCTTAGAAACATAAGTTGTTATTTAGGACCGTTGATCGTTGATTAACTTACGGATCTATCTGAGGGGTCTAATTTACGTGAGGAACTGAGGACTGAGCTATGTAGTCCACAAAAAGAAAAGATTCATTTGAGATGTGATTAATGATTATTGGTGGTTGAGATCTTCAACTAAAATGGAAAAAAAAAGAAAAAAAAAAACTAAAGTGGGCCGCCCATTCAACAAATTGGGAACCAGAAGAAATCTTGAATCTTGAAATTTTGACCAAAGAGAAAAAGCCTAACTTGGATCTGGTTGGATCGGTTTCCAATTTGTATCCATTTTTTCTTTTTTTTTTCCATTCTTACCAAAATGCAGCCTAAATAATAAATAAGGGTCGAATTTACTATGGTTATTAGCAAGGATCCATCTAGGTTTAAAGGGTGCATTCAAGCTATTATTGGGATAGGATCCGAGTAAGAAGTTGATTCTGGCACATCACAAGCGATTTGGATTTGAGTAGATTCAGGTTATGGTTTTCGAACTGTCGTTGATGTGAATGGTCAGACCGTTTGGTTTGTGAATCGTTTAAGTAATCGGTTTCTAAATTTGGTCTTTTATTAAAAATCGTTAAATTAATCAATGATTTATTAATTTAAGCAGTTGAACCATTGATCTTGTAACTCATTTAACAGTTTGTAGCTATTTTTTATTTTTAATTATTTTTATCTTTTTAATTTTTTTTGTTGAAATAAATCATTTATTCAAATCAGATGATCGAACTATCAACCCAGAAACTAGTGACCAGAATAATTCCATTTCTGAATCGTTTTTTAAAACCATGATTCAAGCCCATGGATTCTGGATCATGGCGTCCGTCAGATGGGTGTAAATTTAAAGAGAACATATCGTGGATCCCTGTGCTGACAAAAGTTTGTCACAGCCCATTGAATATTCACTTGTCATGGGCCCATAACTTAGTGAATTGGACCGTGAAAACTACTTTGTAGAAATATTTCATCTTCTAGATTCCAGATAAATTTTCTTTGATTTATTAGTTGCTACACGAATGTTTCCGCTCAAATTATATGAGCCACTCAAATTGTGGGAATCTAGAGGTTGGCTCTGAAACCACAGAAATGGAAGTCCTAGAACTTCCCTGCAGGATTGTAGTGATTGATTTTGTCACGTAATATAAAACCTGTGGCGGGAGTCAGCAAGGCAGGATGTTACCATAACTGACATAACACAAGGCCCACTGTGTCCGAGCTTTGAACGCTCTAATATACATTCCATAGCCCATGGGCTTCAATCTACCTCACCCCCCCCCCCCTCCCCTCCTCCTAGGGCAGGGATTACAAGTTTACTCAGGATCTGTTATGGTTTTCAAAATCGGACTGGATCTGGAAAAACCAGGAACAGATCAGGTAATCGGTTTTATTTCATCCTAAAACCACTTTTGGCTAAAAATCGTTGATTTGGTCAGCGATATATTGATGCAGGTGATCAAACCACTTTTTGTCATTTTTTATTTTTTATTTTTTAAAGTTAGAATGGGCCATCCATTCAAATCAGACGGACAATCAGACTGTTTGACCCAGGAACCGGTCCTCAGAACGGTTCCATGGGTTTTAGAAACCTTGAGATCTGTTGTTCAAATCTACTCCTCACAGAGCATACATCACAGGAAAATCCTACCATACATTGGGAATATCTATCATGAATATAATAACACACAAGTATGAGAATGCTCCCGATACATGAGGGGATCTGCTTGTGAGATCGGTGTGAGGAGCATTGTGTGAGAGCAGATCCCAATTTGTTGTGCTTAAAACTCTACATAATCAATCATGGGACCAACACTCAACATAGAAGACACATGGGGCCACACTTAATATGCAAAAACAAAACACTGATGGGTTACATAGCATTTTACAGCCAGCGTCATGAGAAACAGATCCAGGCTCGAATCTGTTAACCTATTTTGATTGATATCTTAAATGTCTTCTGTTATAAAACAAATAAAATCCAGGTTAAGAAATTGTTGTTTCTACCCAAAACTATAATTTGATGCTTTTCCAAATAGTTTCCCCACAAATTCGTTTTTAAGGCATTGTTGTTTCAATTATAAACAAAACAATAATTTGTGCCTTGTTTTCATCTAATTCCACTTTTACTTAGAATTGGTTTTGAATTGTAAAGGGAAGGGAGATCCATCATATGGATGGCCGAACCATGCAGGGTGGTTGGGCGAAATTTCAAAAATTTCTTTCTCCCTTCTAGGAATCATATTCCTTGATTTAAAAAAACTACTTTTTTTAAGGTTCATTCTTGAAACAAATCAGACCAAATATGTACCAAGATTAGGGAGAGGTATACCTGATATGGAATCCACACAAAAATTCCTCCCAATGTAGGTGTTCACGCCTAAAAAGGTTACCAAATCCTTCCACCACTGAAAATGACATAGCTTAGGGTGAGGAAGAATCAGCAAGGGGTTCTTCAGCAAAAACCTCAGATTCTTCAGCAATAATCAAATAGGGTTGTAAACACAGCTTCAAGATTGTTCCTTCTACCAAGAAACTATCAAAATCCAATCTTGATCACTCCAAGAGGTGGAGATCGAATAAGGTAGGGTGGCAAGAGTAGAGGGAGAGAGAACTGAATGCAGAAAGTAGTAGAACTATGTAACCATTTTCTAGTTCGCCCTCCTCCTTTTATATAACCATTAAAGAGTTAACCTCCTAATCTGATTAGGAATTTCTTGATTTTGATCCAAATCTTTATTTGGATTTGAACTCTTTAAGTGATAAGGCTTATCCCTTATCTTATCTACATATCAAGATCAACTACTCCTAATCAAATTAGAAGTTTCCTAATCCAAATCTCTATTCGGATCTGGACTCTCTAAGTGGATAAGAGTTATCCTCCTATCCTTTTTTGTTGATCCATACCCAGGTTCGCCCCCTATTTAATTAATCATATTAAGCCTAGTTCGAATTGGGCTTTAGGCCCATTAAGCTTTCAGGCTCATTTCCCTTTAAGTGCTTGCTAGTTTGGTTCTCTTTGTATGGCGTGGGACCCCATCATTGATCTTCACATCAGCCACATGAGTTCAGCCCAACCTTTGTTACAAGGCCTAGCCGAATTCACTATTGAATATAGTGAACCCCTAAGGCCATTAGTATGGGCTCTTAATGGGCCCAACATTTAGACTAAATGGCCCTTGGGTCCAACCATCTTATGAAGGCCTAAGAACTGTGGGCAGATGTGAGATTAGCCCATCAAGTTTATTATCCCTAAATAGTCTTACACTTAACCTCTCAGCCCATAATGATCAAACACTACCCAACAAGAGATGACATCTCCCTCGGCTGCAAGGTACAATATTGCAAACATCCCTAAATGGTCTTACACTTAACCTCTCAGCCCATAATGATCAAACACTACCCAACAAGAGAGGATATCTCTCTCGGCTGCAAGGTACAATGTTGCACTCTCTACTCACATGGATCCCGGGAATTAAAACTCTTTTGCAAACATTTTGTGAAACCATAATATATATGTATATTTTTATACAAATATATTTTGCAAAAACAAATCTCAACAATTTGAAATCAACTGTCGGTAGTTTAGGTTTCCATCAGAGAGAGTGCATTCATCGATTATTCACTTTGTCTGACAAAGGGGCTGATCCTGTCACTATAATCACCCACTCAGGTGAATTCTCAGACTGCCCCAACATACCCAGGTTTTGACCCTCCTAAGGATCTCATTGATTGGCATATCAAAGACAACCCAATCCAACACTTAATGTAGTACCATAATCGAGTCTAGGGGTCAAGTGTAACATTCCAGTTTTGCCCATTATCTCCAAGGTTCAGGGCGATACTAGAATTTGGTTCGATTCAGGGTTTCAAAAAAACCCACACTACATGTGCCTTAGGTCTCATTCTAGCAACTGAGACAAGCCACCCTACCCAACTTGGCAGCACATCAGTGTTAGTCTTGATAGGATAAATCTCCTCAAATCTATCTAACGGTTGTGAAGATTCTAAACTAACATGAGTCTCATAAGTGTCAAGTTTAAGGGTATTACACAAAAACACACAAATATAACATGAATCAAATATGTACTTTATTCATTTACAATAAATATCATAATGTACATCAAGTTGATTGGAGTTAAGGGCATATACTATCTAACAACTCCCACTTGTACTTAGGTCTAATCGGGTACAAGCCGGAGTCCTATACTTTCCACGTGTTTCTCAAACACTTTCTGTGTTAGTGTCTTAGTCAATGGGTCTGATACATTTTTCGCTGATGCTACCTTTTGAATCTAAACGTCCCCTCCACTAACAATCTCCCGTAGTACGTGGTACTTCCTCTCGAAGTGCTTCGACTTCGAATGGGCTCGTGGCTCCTTAGCCTGAGCCATGGCTCCAATGTTGTCACACAACAGTGGAATGGGTGATGTGTTGAACGGAACTACTCCTAATTCTTGAATAAACTTCTTCATCCAAATGGCTTCCTTGGCAGTTTCACTTGTGACAATGTACTCGGCCTCGGTTGTGGAATCTACTGTAGACCCCTGTTTGCTCCAGCTAACTGCACAGGACCCTAATCGTAAAGATGTAACTAGATGTAGACTTTCTATCATCTGGATATGACTGCAAATCGGCATCCGTATGCCCTAGGATCTGTAGTGAATTACTATCGAATACTAGACAAAACTCTTTTGTCCTTCAAAGGTATTTGAGTATGTTCTATACAACAGTCTAATGCTGTTGTCCCGGTTTAGACTTGGTATCTGCTTACCATACTTACGGCCTGAGCAATGTCTGGCCGAGTGCACAACATGACATACATGATGCTCCCTACAACTGAGGCATAGGAAACCTCTCTCATGCTCTCAATCTCCTTGGGAGTCTTTGGAGACATACCATTGGAGAGAGTGACTCCGTGCCTGAAAGGAACATTTTTTTTCTTGGAGTTGTTCATGTTGTATCTTTTAACAATCTTGTTAATGTAAGCAGATTAGGATAATCCTATTATCCTCTTCGATCTATCTCTATAGAATCGAAGTTCCAAGATGTAAGAGACTTCTCCAAGATCTTTCATAGAGAATTGTTGTGAAAGCCATACTTTCACTGTAGTTAATATTCCTACATCATTCCCAATGAATATAATGTTATCTACATACAGAACCAAGAATGTAATCTTATCTCTCACTGTCTTCCTATAAACACAGGGCTCATCCGGATTTTGCTCAAAGTCAAACTGTTTGATGGTAGAGTCAAACCAAATGTTCCAGCTTCTAAAAGCTTACTTAAGTCCATATATGGATCAATTAAGTTTACACACCATGTGTTCCTGACCTGCAGCAATGAATTCTTGCGGTTGTTGCATTTAGATATCTTCAGTAAGATCTCAATTCAGGAATACGGTTTTGACATCCATTTGTCAAATCTCATAATCATAGTATGTTAATACAGCTAGTAGGATCCTAATAGACTTAAGCATGGCCACTAGCGAAAATTTTTCCTTATAGTTGATTCCCTCTTTCTGAGTGTACCCTTTTGCAACAAGACGAGCCTTGTGGTCTCAGTCTTACCATCGGGGCCCTTCTTCCTCTTATAGATCCTTTTGCAACCAATTGCTTTCACCCCAAGGGGTGAATCTACTAGAGTCTAGACTCCATTGAGTCCATCTCAGCTCTCATGGCATCTTCCCACTTCAAAGAATCTATGTGCAACATAGCTTCTATATAAGTCATGGGATCTTCCTCACTAATCGTGGCTTCCATCAAATAACTTTCTTGATCATAACTGTAACGAACTAGAGGCCCGGATACCCAGGTAGACCTTCTAGGTTGGTTATTATCTAGATCTTGTGGGACATCTCCCATTACCCCTGGGCTCTCCTCATTAAAAACTTCCTGATGAAGATTGTCTAAGATGTAATCTTCCTCTAAGAAGTAGGCATTTCGACTACAAAACACCTTTTGCTCTTTTGGATTATAGAATAAGTAACCTACAAAGATTTTGGGGTAACTTACACATAGGCAATGACTGGTTTTGGGTTCTAATTTGTCAGCACTTGTTCTTTTAACATGTGCCGAACACCCCCAAATCTTCAAATGTCTAGCACTTGGTTTCTTACCGGTCCATAGCTCATATGGAGTTTTAGTAATGAATTTGGTTGGAACCCAGTTCAACACATAAATCGCAATCTCTAATGCGAAATCCTAAAAGGATATAGGCAACTCTGAGTGGACAAGTAGTGAACGGACCATATCTAATAGAGTCTGATTTCTCCTCTCCAATACACCGTTTAATTGTGGTGTTGTAGGAGAGATATTCGCCTCATCGATCTGATCGAAGGGCCTTAGTTTTTCTCCTCAACTGTTTCTCAACCTCTTGACTAAACTCTTTAAACTTTTTAAATGGTTCAAACTTGTGTCTCATTAGGTACACATAACCATACCGTGAGAAGTCATCGGTGAATGTTATAAAATAAACATGCTGATTACGTGTCCTAACATTCATGGGACCACATAGATCAGTATGTATAAGGTCAAGCGTGCGTGTAAATCTTTCAAAGTTTACCTGTACATGGCCATTTCGTCATCTTACCCTGAAAGCAAGGCTTATAGGTTAAGAGATCTTTTACAGTTAGAAAATCCAAAGGACCATCATTTACCAACCTTGTGATATGATATATATTAATGTGGCCAAATCGGTAATGACACAGGTATATGGGATTAAATGTATCACGAGTTCTCTTCTTAGGGATTAGTTCTGACGTAGTTTCGATTAAGTTTGTTTCTAGAGAAGGATGGAGAATATAGAAACCATTCTCATGTTCTCCATATGCGAGGAATTTGTTATTCTGTTTAATAGTAATCACATTACTAAACAAAATAGAATAACCATCCATGCATAATTTTGAAACTGAAATCAAATTTCTTCTAAGTGTAGGTACATAAAGACAATCTTTAAGTATAATAATTCATTCTCTAAAAACTAATTCTACAATTCCTATAGCTATAGCTGCAACTGCTGCAAAAGTCCCCAAGTAGAGCGTAACTTCTCCGTCACTTAGTCTTCTGCTTGTCTTGAACCCCTGCAATGTGCTACATGTATGAGTAGAAGCCGTAGAGTCAATACACCAAAAAGTAGAAGTAACTAACAAATTGGTCTCTATGACAAAAGATTCAAACTACATTGCTTCTTAGTCTCCAGATATTGAGGACAATTCCTCTTCCGGTGGTCGATTTGCTTACAAAAGTGACAAGCATTCGATGTCTTGTCCTTCTTTTTTCTTTTAGGCTTGCTAACCTTCTTATGAGGTTTCTTCTTTGCCCTCCTCTTTTTCTTACCCGAATTGACACCTTCAACAAGCATGGCTATCGATTTGTCCTTCTTAATTAGTTCTTCAGCCCTCTGTAACATACTACTGAGTTCTTGAAGGCTAACATTTAGGACGGCATCAATCTTGGTGACATGATCAAGCTCTAACCCGAGAGCCTCCAGTTCATTGATGTAGCCCATCTTCTTTAGACAATGGTCATGAACCATTTGGCTCTCAGTCATTTTAGCGGTCATAAACAACTTTAGGACCTTCTGTCGAGTAGAACGATTCTGCTCTTCATACATCATTTTCAGACTATCCAGAATATCCTTGGACACTTCGATCTAATCGAATTGTCTTTGTATTTGATTGTCGAGGGAGGCTATGATGTAAAACCGAGCAAGAGAATTCTTATCTTCCCATTCTTGATATTCCTTCCTATGGGCCTCAGAAGCCATATGATCCGGACGATCTGGAATAGGGTTTTTAGCAACCTTGTCCAGTTTTTTGGACGTCAAAACCAGCATAAGGTTATGGAACTAGTCAGCATAGTTTGGGCAAAGCAAATTATTAATCCACAATCTGATTTGATTCATGTTATCTATATAGAAATGGCTTTTAATCTATGTTCCATTTCCATTTGTTCATCTGTGAGATTTCACTTCTTTTCTCAATGACGAAGATTGCGATGTATGTCTCTGGAAATGTGGGAAATCACATAGAGTGCATGGAGCCAACTATTTCAGCTACATAACCCCACCTTCTTCTGTGAAGGATCATATCCACTCATCTTATGAGCTTTCCCTTTGGCCTCTGCCACACAAGGTTCATTGCCATTTTAGGTTAAATTTTTATGTCCAGTAAGTGCTTACCCATCATATTTGTGAACGCCAAGGTACCGTGAGAGAGTCTTTTATTTTAGAATAGGCCCTTCCCACATCGGTCTATGACACCCCTATCATCTTATGAAACAATCCAATATACTCACCAGCAAATGGATAACCCAATTTTATGGTGCATCTCTTAATTACTAATAAGCTCATTTTCATGCTAATGATGGAAGATCTTGAGAGAATTCATCATATGAATCTCCCTATCACATGCACTTATATTTTCTTGGAGGGAACAAGTATTATGCCCTAGTTCTGATTTAGGTCAAACCAAAGTGGCTCCCACTGATTTTCTTAAAGTCATATTCAGATGGGCCTTGAACAGGCTAGGGTTCCTCACGATTCCTCTTGTGGACACCATGGCACGATTCCTGATGTGGGGCCCATCAAGAAGGGAGATCATCCAATGATCTTATGGACACCATGGCAATGATGTGAATTCAGCCATAGTGTGCATAAAGAGCCACTAAACGAATGAACATGGGCCATAAGCATATGGCCCATGTACGTAGCACATCACACATACATACATCACATGCATCACATAATTAATCCAATCAATTAAATCAACTGTAAAACCCTAAATTAATTAAGTTAAATCAATATCAGCCCATTAAAGCCCATAATATTATCATATAACATTATCTAGGTATATGGGCCGAACTGCAAAATGGAGTTCGACCCATATAGCATTTATGCTAAATTAGAGCTAATGCAGTTTTAACTTAATGAAACTAGGTTTTACAAGGTGGGCCGAATTGCATCTTGTAATGGGTCATAAAACCCTGGCCCAAATCAGAATTTGGGGCTGTGAATAGACCCTTATTAAATCATAGGTTCGGTCCAACTAGTTTGGACCAATCTTGGGTCAAACCTGCCTAAGGTTTAGTGTCCATTGCAAGATCCAATTCAAGATTGTGATCTAAAATTAATTACAGCCGATTAAAGACAATCAAGAATCAGCAAGAAAACAAATCAGAGGGTTGTACGTGTGATTTCGCACCTACAAACCAAAGGGTTAACCGCAGATAGTGAAATCGTTATCTGCAAATCACAGATTGTAGTTTCTCAAACTACAAAAGGTCTGCTCTTCCTCCAAGCAATCCAATAAGTCTTCAGACGTGAAAAAAAAATAGAAAAACCTATTTTTCAATTAATTACATCACATTAAATCCTATATAATTTGTCTAAAATTAAAAATATATATATTTACAGACCAAAACGAATAGAATAAAATGTGTAGGGTATGCAAATTTTGCCACCTTTAAAGAATTCGACCTCCACACGACAACCCAAGAATTTAAGAAACAATTACAGAACCATTCCATAATCATTAAAGAATATTAAAGAATTAATTTCAGATCTATACACCCATTACTGAGAACAAATTTCTCAGAAAAATAGTAAACTTGTGCAAATCGGGTAGAACAATTTTCGTCCATTTGTGCAGGTTTAGCTCTGGTGCAGATTTGGTTCAAGACTTGAACCTAGCTCTGATATCCCTGAAGGGAAGGGAGATCCATCATATGGATGGCCAAACCATGCAGGGTGGTTGGGCGAATTTTCAAAAATTTCATTTTCCCTTCCGAGAATCCTATTGATTTCAAAAAACTACCTTTTTCAAGGTTCGTTCTTGAAACAAACCATGCCAAATCTGTACCATGATTAGGGTGAGATATACCTGATACTGAATCCATGCAAAAGCTCTTCCCAATGTAAGTGTTCACGCCCAAAGAGGTCGCCAAATCCTTCATCCGCTGAAAATGACATAGCTTAGGGTGAGGAAGAATCAACAAGGGTTCTTCAGCAAAAACCTTAGATTCTTTAGTAATAATCGAATAGGATTGTGAGCACAGCTTCAAGATTGTTCCTTCCACCAAAAAACAATATCAAAATCCAATCTTGATCACTCCAAGAGGTGGAGATCGAACATGGTAGGGCGGCAAGAGTAGAGGGAGAGAGGACTGAATGCAGAAAGCAGTAAAACTGTGTAACATTTTTCCAGTTCGCCCTCCTCCTTTTATATAACCCTTAAAGAGTTAACCTCCTAATCTAATTAGGAGTTTCTTGATCCAAATCTTTATTTGGATCTGAACTCATTAAGTCATAAGGTTTATCCATTATCTTATCTACAGATCAAGATTAGCTACTCATAATCAAATTAGAAGTTTCCTAATCCAAATATCTATTTAGATTTGGACTCTCTAAGTGGATAAGAGTTATCCTCCTATCCTTTTTTGTTGATCCATACCCAGATTCGCTCCCTATTTAATTAATCATATTAAGCCTACTTCGAATTGGGCTTTAGGCCTATTAAGCTTTCAGGCTCATTTTCCTTTAAGTGCTTGATAGTTTGGTTTTCTTTGTAAGGCATGGGACCCCATCATTGATCTCTACATCAGCCACATGAGTTCAGCCCAACCTCTATTACAAGGCCTGACCGAATTCACTATTGAATATAGTGAACCCCTGAGTCCATCAGTATGGGCTCTTAATGGGCCCAACAATTACACTAAATGATCATTGGGTCCAACCATCTTATGAAGGCCCAAAGACTGTGGGTAGATGTGAGATTAACCCATCAGATTTATTATCCCTAAATAGTCTTACACTTAACCTCTCAACCCATAGTGATCAAACACTACTCGACAAGAGAGGACCTCTCCCTCGACTACAAGGTACAGTGTTGCACTCTCTGCTCACATGGATCTCGGGAATTAAAACTCTTTTGCAAATATTTTGTGAAACCATAATATATATGTATATCTCTATATAAATATATTTTGCAAAAACAAATCTCAACAATTTGAAATCAACTGCCGATAGTTTAGGTTTCCATTAGAGATAGTGCATTCCCCGATCATTCACTTTGTCCGATAAAGGGGCTGATCCTGTCACTATGATCACCTACTCAGATGAATTCTTTGATTGTCCCAACATACCCAGGTTTTGACCCCCTCTAAAGATCTCATTGATTGGCATATCAAAGACAGCCCAATCCGACACCTAGTGCAGTATCATAATCGAGTCTAAGGGTCAGGTGTAACATTCCAGTCTTGCCCACTAATCACCAAGGTCCAGGGCAATACTGGAATTCTGGTCTGGTTCAAGGTTTTAAGTAAACCTACACTACATGTACCTCGGGTCTCACCCTGTCAGCTGAGACARGCCACCCCTACCAACTTGGCGGCACATCAGTGTCAGCCTTGGCAGGATAAATCTCCCCAGATCTATCCAACGGCTGTGAAGATTCTAAACTAATGCAAGTCTCATAAGTGTCTAGTTTAAGGGTATTATACAAAAACACACCAATATAACCTGAATCAAATATGTACTTTTTTTATTTACAATAAATGTCATAATGTACATCAAGCTGATTGGAGCTATGGGAATACACTGTCTAAGAGGATATCAGTTGATTTATTGAAGTTTTTATTGAATCAAATTCGAATATAAGTTTTAAGATTCTATTGGATTTTGAATTGAACTTAGATATCCCAGATTTTAGTTGAATCAAAATCAAAATATTAATTAGCCTTGTGTGGTGCGACTGGTCTAACCTAATGAGACCCATTTATACTTGAGAGATGAGAAGCACTTAGCTTGATAATTTAACTTAGGCCCCTGTTTGCTTTGAAGGAAAAAATAAGGAAAGGTAGGGAAACCTTTACAAACCTTATAAAGCTTTGCATGTTACATCTTATATTCAGGATGCTTTAAATATTATTTCTACTCATATTTCTAAAATTAGAAATTATATTTTATATATTAAAAGTTCTAGAGAAGGAAAACAAAAATTTAAATATTTATGTCAAAATTATGGTTTAAAATATAAACATTTTATATTAGATGATAAACATAGATGGAATTCCACCTATGCTATGTTAGAAAGTTGTATTTCTCATAAACAAATTCTTACTGATTTTTATAATGTAAAAATGCCTAATGATATTGTATTTGAATAAGACTCGGAAATGGCAATTTGTATAAGAGAGCATGACCTGATTAATCCCTTTATTAATTCAATTCTACCATCAAATTTCTAAGTGGTTGTCAAAAGGAAAAATAAGCATTAATTTCTTTGGAAACCTCTAATCCTAGAAGGGGGATTTGACTCACTAAGCTTCCTTGATTCTCACACATTAGCTAATCATCTTTCGATATCATAGTCTAGCATGCGATTTTTATTGCCTAGGGATTTAATTCATAACAATCATTTGGTCAGTCATGCATGAATCATCAAACCATTAAAAGATTGGCCAATTCTTTTAAAGCATTAAGCATAGCAATAAAAATTCTCTATGCAAATAATAAAGTTCTTGAATTGAATTAAACAAATAACTATATAATCTTAAGATCACAATCCATCTAAACCCTAGCTAAGAGAATTTAGCTAGACATCATTAAATTCAACATACTCAAGAAAATTAAAGGGAAAACACAACAAGAATACATCAAAGAATGAATAGAATAACAAGAAAACTTTAGCCTTTGAAGGTAGAAGACAAGTGCAGCAACTAAGCATTTCTCCCTCTTGAATTTGGATTCTTCCTCTCATTCTCTGGCGTGCTGAAATTGCTTTTTCTTCTCTTTTGATGTGCTGAGACTACTTCCTCTTCTCTTCTCTACTGAATTCTCTCTAAGGATGTGCCCCTTTGCCTTGAGTCTATGGTCCTTTTTATAGTGCAGCCTCCCCTCAATTGCTTTTCAATGCAGACTCCTAATTCAACACAAATTAGGTCTCTTAGTCTTTATCTCAGTTGAATTCCTATCTCTTCTACACTGCCAACTGCCAAACCCGAAACTTGTATATCGAATTTCACTTGGTTGTCGGCGGAACTAGGTTGAGTTATAAACACAAGAATTGTAGCCCTATCTCTTAGCTTTAATTATCCGTTTGAATCATCTCAATCCGAGTTGTAGTCAGAAAGTTATGCCCAAAATATGGGAACTATATCAAAACAGAAAATTTCCCGATTTTTGTGCATACATATCAAATCCGATTTCAATGGATTCTCTCCTTCATGGCTACATCATGGAGTATCATTACTGCATGGTCCTTCCTCTATGATTATCTTGATCAATTAAATCGAACTCCTCCTTAAAATTGCACAATTAAGCTCCAAATCATCTTGCAAGACAAATTCATCATAATTAATGCAATACCATGCTAATTCCAAAAACATTATTACCCAAAATCCTCAAATTAGAGGTATGAAAATATGTACAAATATAGGCTTATCACCTTTTCATGTATGTGTATTGTGGAGAATTTGGAGGAATCGAAATGACTCATACTTTAATTATAAGACCTTTGATCCAAGCTGAGTGTTGGTTGCTGCACATTCATATTATGATTTTATGCTCTCTCATTTGGAGTAAATCCTATTTCCTATCCACTACTTTCTACCAGTCTTGAATTGCAGCCACACATTGCCATCTTGTATTGTAAGATGTTTGGTTGCATTACTGTGATAATTACAGGTAGAGAAAATGAGTAGGAAATCTGGGTTCCATTTGGAGGAGAGCCACAGTATGAGGCATCCTTGCAACTTACATTGATGCCGCTCAGGTGCAGTAATGGAGGAAAGCCTCTAGATGATGGGATCAAACTAAATATCAATGGCGCTGTAAGTCACACCAATATATATGCTGATGCTGGCTTCCTGGTCAGTAACTATGTTGGATCTATTGTCTTTACTCCGGCCATTCTACTTAGGATTTTTTTGGTTCACAAATGGAATTGGAATCAGAATGATTTATTTCTCCTGCTTGTATAGTTCAGATGCGAATGAGTTCTCATTCTCAAGAAAAAGAGAAGGAATTAATGACTATTCTAATGAGGGCATGTCATTCCACCAGAAATAGGAATGGAATTTTGATTATTCTATCCAATCAAATAGCTGGATCATTTCAATTCTAGTTTTAGACCCTTATAAGCAATGATGGCGTTGGAAGAAGAATAACAGCCATGTGCGATGTGAGAGGGCTTAAAATTCACTAGCGATATAGGCTTTTCTACCGCGTGTTTATATCAAAAGTGACTCAAAATTTGTCTGTTCGCTTCTATTGAAAGGGCACCTAAAGCCTCCTTGGTGTATTCATATGCAAATCACTGATTGCAAAAATATCATTCCACACCTTCCATCTCACTTTGTTTCTCACATTAAGAGAGAAGCTAATGGAGCTACCCACAAATTAGCAAAGTTTGCTTTATATCATGTAAATGTACTCAAACATGGTCTCTCTCTCTCCTTCCTCCATCATGTAAATAAATAAAACATGAAAGAACCTTCCATATCATAGAAATCATCGGCTACTGTGACTATTATTGCACTCTTTGCGACTGTCATTCGTACATCAGAGTTTAAAGGAATGGAGGAGCAACTGGAAATAGCATAGTAACAATAGGTAGTTTTCTCTCGACCAAATCCCGTGCTAGCTAGACCTGATTCCTTGGACCAACTGTTTGGTTACCATAAATTAATAAGCCTTCAAATTAAGCGGAAGTAATCTCTAATTTGGTATACAGTCAATGGTGTAAGGGTTGAATCGAAATCCTTTCGAATTGAAATTGGAAGGATCTATTCCCATAGTCTGTTTGATTGAGATAGGAACGAGAATGAGAATTAGAATCAACAGGAATGGGATTTCATTCCCAAGGGAGGAATTTGGCTTAAGTCAATGTAAGGCCTGTTCGAACAGCCTTGCATTGGGAACATATCTCTGTACCAATGTACTTTATTTCATAGGGAGATATTCCAATGCAAAGCCATAGACTGTTCGAACGGGATTTGCACTGACTGAAGCCAATCTCCAAAAGAGAGGCATGGAATAGCTATTTCTTCAAATGGGGGAATATCATTCCAGCAGAAATCCCTTCAATCAAACAATTGGAATCAAAATAGCCCATTCCAATTCCTATTTCGGACCCTATTCCGACGAATCAAATGGGGCCAATTCTATTTAGATTTTGTGTACCTTTTCAGCTCATCTAGTTCGCTTCTATAGATAGATTGCCGAAATAAGTAGTTCTTCCAAGCCAGTTGCAGTAGGACATTATCAATATGAAGGAATGACTGCCTGATATATAGTACGTGTAATTAATTGACACTTTAAGTTGTAGATGAAAAATTAATCTAAATTAAGGTTATTACAAGAACTGATGAGGTTCTTACTTCTTACCTGTACAAGGAAGATTTTCCCATCAAAGGAGAGGTCGTTTTATTTACTTCAATGCACATCCTATGCTCTAGATGATCCATTCGAGCACACCACTGAAGCCTCAACTCATGCTCAACCTATATTATATCACATGCATGTAATCAACACCAATGCAATCCAAATCATTTCAATTATCCCTTTCAAGTCTACATCTTGAAAACCGAAAAGCTTAAGGTGTTAAATGAGGCCCCTAAATAGGTATTTATTGTCTAACATACCCCCTTGTCCTAAATTCTGTCAAGCTTGAAGAGTAGTCAAATATAGGCCCATTCATAATGGGCGACGAAGATTAAACACCAAATCACTTGGTCAACAAACTCTAATATATATTGTATTAATTTTCTAACACATCCAGTAATCTGCCATACATTTTGTTAATGAAACACAATATGAAATTCATTTCTAATAAAATGTATTAATAGTTTAATTTATATATGTGTACTATTCAATATTCCATTGCAATCCAAATTCGGCTCAAATCCAATTAATGGATAAGATCCCATTCGAGTTAGGATCTGGTCACAACAAAAACTGTCCCAACACACTTCCAATATGATGTGTGTCGGATTTACATCTGAACCATTTGATTGGATCCGTTAATATCCTACTAACAAAAGTAAATGACTTGCAGGCCGGCCTAGCTAAGTAGTATAATACATTCTGAACCAAATTAAGCCCTATTGAGTATTGCCTAACAGGAAAGCCTTGAGGGGGTTTGATTTTGCAAGGAGATCATCGAGTTACCAGTCTCCAGAAACGTGGTGGGAGCAAAATGGTGTCATTATTCTTTGTAGCCTTGAAAGATATTGCTTTCTCTAGTAATTTCCTCGAGAGTGATCTTGCCTCCTCAAGTTCATCTTCACCCAGAAACAATATTAGATCTGTTGCTTTGTAAACATTACGCATTGCATCCAGTAAGTACTCCTACTTTTCTTCCACATGATGAGCTAGTATATTATCCTGACGCCTCAAGAACGAAAGGAAGCTCCCTGTGTAATTAATTCAATAAATCATTATCTAGCTAACTAGAGTGAAGAGAGACAAATTAAGAGAGAAACCTTATTACCTTACCTGGAGATACAGGGTACCCATGCATTGTAAATAGTTGGAAAGCCAATGCGTCCTTGTAAACTTGTGTTGGTGTAACTTTCAGTACTTGCACATATTGATGATGTCGATCCATGTAACTCCTGAATGTTTCATTCACAAATTTAATGAATCGAATTAACCGAAGGGGGCTTTGTAAGCAAGCATGGCACATCTTTGTATAAGTTATCAATATTGCATTACCTATATACTTGAGCCAGTGTATTTTCAATCTCTTCAAGGAAATGTTCAGCCAACCCCAATTGTTCCACTTGATTGACAACGCAAAGCTTTATAAGTTAGATCTTCATCCATGGGATACATTGGAGGAACTGTACAGAAAAACTACGATTCAGTTGGCGTAATGGCCAGAGCCTGAAAGCAATGTCAATGTCAAAATCATCCATAAATACAATTAATTTCCAGTAGTGATTTCATAAGGTCAAATTGATGAATCCATGGCATCATAAATAAAACACTGACAGGATGGACTAACAGTTTATGGATGAAATGTAACCATATATATAATGGACTAACTGGTTCACCCACATGTTGAAAACACTAGCCTAAAGCCCATCGTTACTGGGAATGGGAACAGGGCGGGGTGGGGCAGGGTTTTGCATGTCCTGTAGCCATAAACGCTTGTGCTGTGGCAGAGGGCGATTGAAATTTGGAACCGTCCTCGCTCAAATGTTTGACTATTTCTTCTTGCTTAATATCATATTCATATATACGTTGGAGGCAACGCTTTCAAATATGATATTAGTGAAGGATGGTGATGATGAAATTCGTCATCAACAAGTTTCTCACTGCACCCGGCAAGGGGAAGCTAATTAAGCTCTAGTCAAGTACAAATCAATGACAAGAGGACGTCAATAATCGATCAACAAGTTTTTAATTTTTTCTTGTTTTATTAAATTTTTTTTTATCAGAACAGACCGTCTATTTGAACCAGACAATCAGACCGTTCAACCCAAAAATCGGATCCAAACGATTTCCTCCCCGATCCTGTTTAAAGCATCAAAGCACCTAGCTAATACACACAAATTATTACCTGTCTGTGACCAGGGTGGCAGAACAAAATATCATGTTTTGGTGATATGTTTAACACGACAATGTTTTGATGAAACAAACAAAATACCATGTCAATAATCCGAATTACTCTTAAAATACTGGCATGTTCAAAAATCACCGGCGGGTCGTTGAATTATCTGCAACCCTGGTGGGAGGAAACGTTTTATCCCCAAAAACCATTTACTTGGTGTATCTTATTGAATTTTAGGGCTGTTTAGGGGATTGTGGAATCAAGAGTGAGAGATTGAATGGTTGTGGGCTTTATGAATTTATGACGGGCAAGGGCATGGATTGTTATTATTGACCTCGACCATAACCTGATAAATAGCTATTGCCCCGGGGAGCCAGGAAATTGTTATAAGGGGTGCCAAAACATAAATAAAATATATGGTGGGCCCATAGGAGGGAGGAGGGGGGGGCAACCAACGAGATGGAGAGTGGGAGAAGGGGAAAATTTACATGAAAAGTTGTATTACAATGGGGATTTTATGAACTATAGGAGGGGCCATGGCTCCCCTGGGTCCCCAGGCTCTGCCCTTGGCTATTGCATTCAGCTAGCCTATATGCCGTCTCAATGGTACTAAGAAAAAAAAAAGGAAGGGTTATTATCAGTATATTTGAACCCTTGTTTACCCAGACAGTAAGACCATTCGGCCTAGAAACTATTCAGGCAATCGGTTTTGTTTCACCCTTTAACCCATTCTTGGGCAAAACTCCGTTGACTTGGTCGAAGAACCATCGACCTGAACAGTTGAACCATTAACCCATTCGACCCAAACAGAAGTTTGCGGGTACAACAGAAAAAAGAAGAACATATCAGATCTGAGATCCAAGTACACAGTATAGAGAAGAAGAAGAAAAATATTGCAGAGGTTGGAGACTGGAGAGAAAGATCTCGGATCTCTGCGTTTCTATTGCCACTGCAGTTGCCATCATTATCACCGTTACTCTTCTTTTTTCCCTCCTTCCTTCCTTCCTTTCTTTCTTCTCTTTCTCTCCTTACTTTCCTTTTTTTTTTCTTTTTTCTTTTTCCTTTCTTTCTTTCCTTCTTTTCTTCTTCTTCCTTTCATTCTTTCTCAGCCCACAACCACAGCCTCTTTCTCATAAAAACTAAAAATCTAAAAGACTAAAACCAACATTTGCCCTAATAATGTAAACCATCCGAACTGTTTGACCCAAATGAACAGCTGACTCGAAAACCAATAGTTACAGCGATTTCATTTTAAGTCAGTTTTTAAAACCTTGATAACTATGCCTTTCTCTACATTATTAGCTCCAACATTCCAAGCAACTAGAGAAACCATACAAGCGAGAGTTGCAGGCAAGCAATCGATGGAGGGAATATTGTCACGGCCATTGGAGTCACCCCAGAATCGAGCATCATTTTGATTACTGAGTATCCAATCCAAACACTGTTGGAACGTGGGCCGATCGAGATGTTGATCAGGATGAGGGATCATAGCTAGCCACGCAGTATCATAAGCACACGGGGATATGAGAGTGTAAAGATCAAGGGATGAAGAGAATATTTCATCCTTAATCTTCTCAACCAGTTCCTCAATCGAGGATTTTGATTTTGCCGCCTCCATGGATACTTTTTGTGATGCAAATCACCACCCCCAACGGACTACTTATAGTAATAATTTGTGGTTCACCGTCAGGTGGGGTTCATTATCATGTATTATCATGCATAGATGACGTGTAGATATTATTTGAGCAACCCACGGTTTATGGGATGAGTCCAGATTTCTTACTTTTCTTACCCACTCATCATGTTTTTTTTTTCTTTCTGGATTTTCGTAGAGTTCTGAAAATATGGAAGTATTAGACGTTTTGCAGGAGAAAGCTTAGTAATGAAGAAGGAAGGGATAAAGATAGCCAAAAAGCTAATAAAAACCTAAAATGGTCAAATTCACGAGAGGATGCAGTTTATAGGAGGGGCTACTAGTAGATTAGGAGGGGGCTGCAATTTTAGATTTCTGAGGTGGATTGCAGTCTACTTATCCCTTAGATTTAAGAGAAAAAAAAAGAAAAATTAAGTGGGGATTTTGATAATTTCATACATTCTGTTATATGATCTCTCAATGACGAGGGGATATTTATTGTCACTAGGCATATATAGTGTAAGGGGGTATTTCTAATTTATGTAAAAAAGAAAGGGATTTTTAGATTGCACTTCACCTCACAAATCTGAGTTGAACTGCAGACTTACAATGATTCAAAATTATAAACAGTTCACGAATAACACTCGTATCAATATGTAAATTGGCATCAATTCCAAGCTGACACCTATCTCCAACTGTACATGGAGTTAAGATTTTTGAGAAGAAGTGCAGTCCAAAAACCCCAAAAAGAAAAGAAAAAATTGCCTCGTAAAAACAACTGATTCGAAACTATCAACCATGAAGGTCTTCTACATGAGTAGAATCCCTAATTTATCATAACAAGAATGACTGATCAGCCCAGATTGATCTGGTTCCATTAATTATAGGAACCAGAAACTACCACATCAACTGGACGAACCTTGACGTGATCATGTCGCATTGAAAGGTGTTAGTGTTTAGCTTTGTTTGAAAAGACAATTGGACAAACATCGACAGTATTCATTGAATGGACAAAAACAACAACTGCATGAGGATTGCCAACTTGTCATAGGTGACTCCTTCGCCGTGCCATCAAGCACCTACAGTGAGCCATTAGAGTGCCAACCGCGTGCCTTCATGATGTCAACATGTGTGTCATGGGTGGGCTTTGCTTGTATTTTGTAAGGGAGACCGCCAATGGTGTTATTGTAATTACTTAGTATGTTTTTCCGTCCTTTTGATGTTTCCTTTCGTCACTCCCCTAAAAGCTTAATGTACTCTTTGAGGAGAGGTAGGTAGTTGAGTGAGCTCATAAGCGTGTAAAGGTTAAGCACGAGATCCCCTCGACACTGTACTGTGTGCTTGTGTTTACCACTAATTAATGCAATACAAATAGCCTTTTTGTGTGTGTTTGCTTTGTTTCGTAGGCTTACTCGCCCATTTCGAGTGCCGCACGGGGCCCCAACGATTACCCCCGTGACAGTTGATATCAGAGCAGGAGCTCCTACACACACTATGGACCTTGTCTTCGTCCCTACATCAACACAATGAAGAGCAATCGGGGCATTGCCGGCTTCAAGCCCACGACACTGATGACACTCCACTTGACGAACCTACCAAGACACAAGCCCCAAAGGGGCGTACAACTAAAGCTAGCAAGCACGACAAATCAGTCGACCAACTAGCTGCCGTGGACATGCGCCTCCTACGTTGCGAGGTGACAGTGGGAGAAACCCGAGACCGGGTTGATGAATTCCACCTCAACCTAGAGACGGTTGAGAATGCAGTGGTGGAACTAGAAGGACGTTTCAATGGCGCCTTCAGAGACATGCACACCACCATATAGAATTCGGGAGCTGGGCCTTTCCAAAGCAGCCTACAGGGCTTGCTAGACAGATTTCAAGCACAATTGGATGAGATGAAAGATGAGATGACTCTCCTAAAGAGGGCAGTGGCCAACGCACCTAGCACTCCCTCCACCCTAGCTTCCATGAACATCAAGATCCGAGAGCCAACACCTTACTCGGGTGCYCRGGATGCTAGGGAGCWTGACAACTTCTTGTGGCAATTGGAGCAATATTTCTCCGCCACTGGCATCATTGAAAACCAAACTCAGGTACGTACAACTGCTATGTATTTGACTGATATCGCAATGTTATGGTGGCGTAGGTGTTGCCAAGACATTCAACGTGGAACCCGCACCATCGACACTTGGGTTGGATTCAAGCGTGAGATCAAGCAGCAGTTCTACACAGAAAATGTGGAGTACTTGGCACGCCAAAGAATGAAGAATCTCAAACATCAAGAATCACTACATGACAATGTCAAGGAGTTTTCGGCCTTGACGCTGGAGATCACTGACATGTCAGACAAGGATCTTCTGTTCAATTTTATGGACGGTCTCAAGCCATGGGCCCAGCTCGAACTCCAGCGACGCGGGGTTGAGGACCTCGCCACCACCATGGCCGTAGCTGAGCAGGTTGTTGATCTGAGAACACCTAAGGAARATGTGCAAAGACCATCCAGCCCAGGTACCATGAGTCTGAGTGGGGGAGATCCACAATCAACCTCTACAAGGGAGAAGCCAGTGCCCGCGAACAAGCCCTACAATTACCAACAAGGGAAGAAGCCACAAGGAGGCCCAAGCTAYCAGGGCCACCAATCCACTAGGAGACCTCCTCCAGTGCCTTGTTACCTTTGCAACGGGAAGCATTGGACGAGTGACTGTCCAACCCGAAAGAAAATAACTGCCCTCATCGCCAAACTCAGCGATAGTGAAGAGAGCGATGAGGAGAAACC
>NW_010729199.1:280302-360251 GCF_000365185.1 Nelumbo nucifera
GCACGAGATCCCCTCGACACTGTACTGTGTGCTTGTGCTTACCACTGATTAATGCAATACAAATAGCCTTTTGCTAATTCGTGTGCCATCTTGTTGCCTTTTTGTGTGTGTTTGCTTTGTTTCGTAGGCTTACTCGCCCATTTTGAGTGCCGCACTGGGCCCCAACAATTACCCCCATGACAAACTGGCAACTGCCGCCCCAACGATCAGTTCAGATTTCTGCCCTCGCCCGTGCTCCATCTCTTTTCTTCTTTATTCAAAATCGTCTCATTAATGTTTGGATTTCTATCAGAGTTACTCTTGTTTATCCAAAATACGGTAACTCGTTAATAGAAACTCTGGAAGCCTCCAAATGCCAACTCACCTTCCTCTGTTGTTGACAACAAACAATGTTCTCTCTACCAAAATAGATGAAAATTGATAGAAAATAATGAAATGAGAATAAACAAGAATAAACAAGAGTACAACAATTTTAGAAGTGATTTGTTTTCACCAACCACGGTTAGAAAACCTTACAAAAAAATGGTGGTGTTATGTGGTATAGATGCACCATGAGATATTGTGTTTTCAAACACGTCACCCAAAATTATTAGTTTGGTTTCACCGTGGGTAGATCAAATCATATTATATTGTGGATTGGCCTATACCACAAGACAAAATATCCTATCGTTGCATTTAGGGCTCATCACTATGAAACTTGTGTTTGCTACTTTTCTATCTCGTGTCGAGCACTATTGCTTTTTGGAACACCACTATATCATTGGACCATCAAATGGAAGTGATTCATCTCCGTTTTCCATTGTCGCTTTGTTTTTATTTTTTTGTGCAATATTTCCCTCTTACCGTTTGGTTTCATTGGTCATTACAAGGCTTTCCGCTGCTAATTTGTTGCTAGGTAGAAGCTTGCCATCGTTCACCATTTCCCGCCGTTAGGGATGCAAACGGATCAAATCAAATTCAAACCAGGGTATATCCAAATCCTATCCGAATTGTTCATTATAGATTCGATCCGATCGGATCTAATAGGCAAGGATTTGAATTCAAATCCGATCGGGAAGTCGAATATTCGAATCTAATCCGATCCGATTTGCTTTCTTTAAAAAATAATAAATTATTAAAAGAAAAATAAAATATACCAATTTAAATAAAGAAAAACAAAAAATACAAGTATTTTTATAATTATTTTCATCATATATATACATGTTTTTAGAAAAAAAAATAAATAATAAAACAAATTTACAAAAATACAATATAAATAATATTTATAAATAAATAAATAACATATATATATGTATTATATATTTATATAAAAAATATATAACATATATCCGACCGAATCTTCTTTGATCATATAGGGGTGATCCGAATCCGATCCGAATTTTTATCAGATCCTATTATCCGACTCAAAGATCCAAACAGGGGTGATCTGAATTCGACCAAATATGATCAGATCTCGAATCAAATCGGATCATGATCCAACCCATTTGCCACCCTACCCTCATTATCTATCGCTACAACAACTATCGTCACCACCAAGGTTCAAAGTATCGACACATATCGGCCGATATGTATCGTTCAGGGAGCTCCTCAATACGTCCCTACAGAGGGTGTATCGGGGTTTTGACCGGTTCAAGGGGTGGAAGAGCCTTAAACTGGACCCCCTAAATCGGTTTTGAAAAAAAATTAAAAAAAAAGTAAAAAAAAGTATCGATATCGCTCGATACGCCCCTATTGGCGTTTTGGGCGTATCGATATTTTGAACCTTGGTCTCCACTGGTAAGAATTTATGCACCTACTATTATAAAATTAGCTAGATTTTGGGAGAAGCATTCCTAATTTCCTATTACTGTCATGTCGTGTGTTAACCCATGTTGTAATTGAGATGCATGGAATCATAACACAAGGTGTGAACTGAAATGTAGCAAACCTTGTAGAACGCATACAGAGGTGTGGTGTGGTGTGGTTCAATCCACACATCTTTGTCCACGGTGCAGAACAACTACTTTGTTAGGGGGTGGTGTGTTTTCACCTCACCACTGTGGATGAAAACACACCACCCAATTTCTCATCTATGCTATCGAATACCCCCGAAAACATGAGTTGTACAGAGATCATTCTAACATATAATCATTCAAAAAAAAGCAAATGAAATGCATCTCTTTATCATTGGATTATGCATCTCTGTTTTGGAGCTGCCGAAATGTTTTGTTATTTTCATATATACATATTTTGTAGATAGAACTAGAAATGAGATGGCCGTGGTCTATGAAACAAGGTATGTCTATATACCTAGTCCTTTTTCGGTAGAAAAACGCGGCAATTTTTACTAAATGGTCTAGATTTTTAAAAACAAGACCCCAAAAGTTCATTACATCTTTTTGCCATCTAAGCTTGCCAAACGACATTCTATTTAAAACATGTATAGAGTACAATGATGTTTCCCAAATATCATCTTTATAAGGGTGGATGACTTCATCATTAGGAAATCTTTAATCTTCAAGACTTCAACAACCCTAGAATTCTATAAATACACTTACCAATCAATGCTGATTTAAGATCTCATAGGATTGCAGAAGAACATCTTGTAGAAATTAAAGAAAATTACAGGCTCACTTTGCTCAGGTTTAATTGGATATATCATTATAGATTAAATTTCGTGGGTATTTGATTAATTAATTAAATGGTTAAGCACATTTATACATGTACTTTGAAAAATAATTTTCAAAATTTTCACCAAAATTCAAGGTTCAAAGTATCGATACGATACGTATATCAACAATATCGTATTAGTACTTAGAAACACACAAATTCTTTTTTTTTAGTTTTTTTTTTTCAAATTTTGGTTTTTTGGAAAACTAAAAATAAGTTTTTTTTTTATTAAAAAAAGGTGGGATTCCGAACATTAAAAGAAATGACAAATAACAATAGGGTAACGTCTCTCTCTCTGTCTAAATGTCGGTTGCCTTTCAAGAATATAACTAACCGAAATGCATGATTGATTCCAAAATATCTGTCCACTTAAAAAGTCTTCCTTTCTCTTGGTCTAGGTCCAGGACCAGGCATTCGATATATACACACAAATATGAAGGCATTCATGTCTGGCTTGAACCGGGTTTGCCAAAAGCCTCAATTCTATTCAACCTAACCCACGGTTTGGGCTAACCTGTCCCAAATTGCACCCCGAGTATGCCTGTTGAAATTATCCTTTTGTTCTAGTATATAACTTATTTATTTATATATTTGTTTCTTTTTTAGATTTTCATGCTTAAGCCTGATATCTTAGCCAGTGTGCCTTAACTATGGACTTTAGCCTTTAAAACTGGGAAAGCGGAAAGCTTAGTTGATCAAGTCACTCGGCTGACCCAACTTAGCACTTAACTAGAATTATAAAACTATAATTATTATGTAGAAAAATATAAAAAAATTGGAAATATTTGAGAAATGGGAGTTGTGGTTTCAATTTCTAAATCCATGGAGTTCAATCTCTTGTAAATTTATTCACTGAGCTAGGTTTAATCTCCGTGAGAGTTCAATTATGATTAGTTTAGATTTAACATCAAGATGATGGCAACCCACTTGTCAAATGGACTGAATACAATTGACCAAATCAAGACAAAAAATAATAATAGAACATGTGAAAAATAATAAAGTCCTGAAATTAATTAGTTTCTTTGGTCTACTGAGTTAAGGTGTACTTCGTCTAATTATGGAGATAAATGAAATAGACTTCCATGGTTAAGGTTCAATCCTGTAAAGAGACTGGACCGAATGGGCCCTAATAGCCTTTCTTGTAATATCTTTTATTTTATGTTGATGGGCCACACTTAATGGGTCTGTTATTTATTCTTGTTTATTTTCTTTATGTAACTGCCAAGCTGGCCGCCCACTTAAGGGTCTAACAGCCTCTCCTGTTGCTAAGATGACTTCAGTCAGGGTTTTACTTTCTCTAACAGCTACTTTTGACTGGCCCCTACACTAGTTTAATGTTAAAAATGCCTTCCTGAATGGAGACCTGCATGAAGAGGTCTATATGTCTCTACCTCCAGGAGTGTATGGGAAAGAAATGAAAGGCAAAGTGTGTAAAGTACACAAATCTATTTATGGTCTCAAACAATCTCCTTGGGCTTGGTTTAAGAGATTTCGGGCTGCTCTTGTCTCCTTTGGCTACATTCAAACGCAATCTGATCATACACTATTCTTGAAGAAAAATGACTCTCTGGTGACCTTCTTGATTGTTTATGTTGATGACATTGTGGTCATGGGTAATGACATTGAAGAGGCTAGCAAACTAAAAGGATTTCTCAACTCTGAATTTGAAATCAAAGACTTAGGAGATCTTCGGTATTTCTTGGGCATTGAAGTTTCTCAATCTAAGGATGGTATCTTCATATCTCAGTGCAAATATGTCATTGATCTTCTTGCTGAAACTGGTAAACTTGGAGCTAAACCCATCTCCACTCCCATTGATCCTAATCATAAGCTTTCTGCCACAGATGGTGAACCTTTGTCTGATAAGGGAGTGTTTCAGAGACTGTTTGGGAAGTTGTTATACCTTTGCATGACTCGGCCAAATGTTTCCTATGCAGTAAGTGTTATTAGTCAGTTTATGCATTCTCCTAGAGATACTCATCTAGCTGCTACAGAAAGGGTTATGTGCTACTTGAAAGGTATTCTAGGAAAAAGTATTCTGTTTGCTAAGCATGGTCACATGAAGTTGGAAGCCTTTATTGATGCAAATTGGACAGGATGTATTGATGATAGAAGGTCCTCCTCTAGTTATTGTGCTTTGGTTGCTGAGACTATTGTGTCTTGGAGAAGTAAGAAACAATCAGTAGTTGCTAGATCCTTAGCTGAAGCAGAATACAGGGCAATGGCTCATGGTGTGTCAGAATTATTATGGCTATGATCCCTTCTAGAGGAATTGGGGGTGGACTATGAGAAACCAATGATGCTCTATTGTGACAACCAATCTGCTATCAACATTGCACATAATCCTGTTCAACATGACAGAACTAAGCACATTGAGGTTGATAGGCATTTCATAAGAGAAAGAGTCTCTTCGGGAGAAGTTTGGCTACCATTCATCACATCAGAAGAGCAACGGACTAATATCTTGACCAAGGGAGTTCCAAGGGGGAAATTGACACACTATATAAGCAAGCTGGGCATGATTGACATCTATGCTCAGCTTGAGGGGGAGTGTAAAGAGACTGGGCCGAATGGGCCCTAACAGCCTCTCTTGTAATATCTTTTATTTTATGATGGGCCACACTTAATGGGCCTGTTATTTATTCTTGTTTATTTTCTTTATGTAACTGCCAAGCTAGTCGCCCACTTAAGGGCATTATTGTCATCATTAAATTTTAGATCTTAATAAAATAGGGTTAGAGGAGAATGGAGAATCATTCGACTCCTTCTCTTATCTCTTCTCTTCGCCATTTTCTTCTCTTGTACAGTTATTCAGACCTGTTTTATTCTGCTAATCACTAAGTTTAAACTTGATATTAGAGGACTGATTTACATCTAATCCGTCATGATAGACTTCCATCGTTTCATTACTCCATCTGAAATATGAGGTTTTTGGTTCAAGGTTTCAGTCTTAACAACACAATATATTAATGTCATTTGAATTAGAATTCTGACTATCTTATTATAATGATTTAAATTATAAATAAAGAGAAACAATTTACCATTCTTGTGTTTGGATCTTTGGTAGGATTGCAGCAATGCTGGGTTCAAGTTGACTTATTCGAGAACCAGATCACCTGGTATTTAAATAATACATGATAAACACAATTTAATGGTTTAGAATGCTAAATTTTGAATTTCTCCATTTTATAGACAAAGTAGGACCCGTGAAATGATAGATAAAGAAAAATCAAAGAAAAAAAATAAATAGAGAAAATGAAGGAATTAAGGCTATGTTTGGTTTGAAGGAAAATGTAGGGAAAGGTAGGGAAACTTATACAAGATTTGTAAAGGTTTTTCTACCTTTCCCTTCCTTTCCCTACTTTTTCCTCCAAACCAAACATAGCCTAAAGGAGGAAAAGGGATAGATATTGTTAGAATTTGTTGGATCAATGTATATTAGGAGTCTAACAACTCATGCTCAAGCAAAGCCTTTCCCATCTAGTGAAATTAAGGGACCATTTGATTCGTGGGAATAGGGGTCTGGAATCACCTATTTCCATTCTAACCATTTGGTTGGACGGAATTAGAATCCTATTAGCGGGGACTCAATGTGATGTACGAGATTGTTAAGAAAGAAATACATAAAAGTATATTGTTTTATATTTTTTATTTTTTAAATAATTAATAATTATTTATATTCCATATTACTTTTAATAATTTTTTTATAATACAAATAACAATAATTAATTTCAACTAGGGTTGGTCATCAAACTGATGAAACCAACCAACCCGCCCAACTCGGTTTTCTAGTTTTTTCAGTCGGCTTTAGTTCAATAACTTCCCAACTCGACCAAATTGGATCAATTTTGCTTTGGACATTTATAAAACAACCAAAATCGAACCAAACTAACCCAACCAACCAAATTCGACCAACTAAGGTTATATATATGTTCCCATTCTTGGTGGAATGGCATTCCTCCATCTGAGAGGATGGTAATTGTCTCCTTCTCCCTTTGGAATGAGATCTCATTCCAGCTGATTCTGATTATGTTTCCCATCTGAACCAAACTAGCCATGGGATAGACTATTCCAATTCCAAGGGATTTTGCTTTCGATTCCAGTTCCGAATGTGAACCAAATGGACCCTAAGAGTCCTTGTTTATTCAACACTCTGGACAAATCCTAGAAATACTTTTTTGAGAATTACACTATTCTTAAGTCATATAGAACCAGAACATTAAGAGTCCTAGTGCAACTAGGATTCTTCACCAGAAGTCCCAATTTGTTAAAATATCTTCTGGTACTTATCTTAGTGTTACCCAAGCATAAGTAGTCCTAGTTTTATTAGGATTCCATTATTAGAGTTCTAATTCAATTAGATTTCTTAACAAGTGTCCTACTTCAACTCCAACTTCCTTGCAATGACACATTCTCCTCTTTAAAAGCATAAGGGGGTGTTCTATAGTGTGGATGAGAAATCGGGTGGTGTGGACTAGTCCACACCAAACCACTATGGCAGGGACCAATAGTAGTGTTCTATATTCCACACCATACCCTTTGATTCCATATATCCCATATACAATTTATAAAGTGATCTACACAATAGATCATAAATGTCTAATTTTGGCATTTTATATGATAAATAAATTGAAAAAGACATCGATAAATTAATATTAATCAATAAATATTAATTTTAATAAAAAATAGTAAAATAATTAAGAAATAAAAAAAAATATTTTATTGATAAAAACATTAAAAATAATATTTAAATAAATGAAAAAAAAAGTGGAGAAGGAGCACCGCCGGGCTTGTGCTAGAACTAACATTAAAATTAACATTAAAATTTATTATTTTAAAATTTAAAAATTAAAAAGAAAGAAAAGTATGTAAAAGAAATGTATTGTATCAAAATAGAGTGTGAAAATGTTGTGGACCGACCACATCCACGAGTAGGGGTGTTCATTATATGGTTCAAACCGCAAAACCAAACCGAAATTGCGGTTTGGTTTGGTTTATAACTATAAATGGTTTGGTTCGGTTTGAGAATTTTCTAAAATATGGTTTATAGTTTCGGTTTGGTTTATTGAATTTTATAAACCAAACCAAACCATAAACCGTAAATCGAAATTATATATATAATATGAATACATGATATATAAATGTTATATATAATATATCTAAATGGAATTTGTAAAATTATAAATATATAATGAACTCTTTATTTTATAACAAAATAATAAATAAAAGTTTTAAGTTTTAATTTTTAGGGGAGATATTTGGGCTTTCTAATTGGTTAAGCCCAAAAGAATCATAGAATGGTCCAAAGTCTTCAAACCGTATTAGAAACCGCACCAAACCATAATAAAACGTTTTGGTTTGGTTTGGTTTGTTTTCTATACCAAAATGGTTTGGTTTGGTTTAAAAATTTCTCAAACCGTATTTATTGGTTTGGCCTGAGATCTTCTCCAAATTGCACTAAATCAGACCATGAACACCCCTATCCATGAGATATATGCATTGTCAAGATTTTGGGTTGAAGAGGGGGACAGTCCATGATATATTGTGGACCAGTTCTGTCCACAATCAACCGAACACTGTGGCCATCCCGTGGTGTGGACTGAAATGAACCATCCACAAGATGACACAGTTTTAAACACCACCTAAATTTCTTATTAAACTTCCACAGAGTCACAAAGTCACTCCCACTGATGATATAAATCCTTTAGGCTGTGTTTACTTTGAAACAAAAGGTAGAGAAAGGAAGGAAAAGATAGGATTTTCAAACCAAATAGAGTTTTATGAATCAACTCACTTGCATCAAATCAATGTACATTCTATTACACACCTACATGGTAGTTTGGAATCTTACTATAGTGGCTAAAATATCACTACACCATTTTTCATCTATATATCAATCATATAAGTGATTCTCCAATGCTTACCGTTGGTTGAGATGCTTTAGGTCCATAAGGAACTAGGTCATCTTAACATAAATATAACTATGTTAAGATGCCTCTTAAACAAAAAGTCTCTTTCATCAATAGAATGATCAATACAAAGATATGGCTTTAAATGATCACATGAAATCAAGTTTCCAATGTTGTCTCGGGCATTAACTCATGAATGGTGGTTATTACCATAACCGAATATCTCGATAATGTTCCTTGCACCTTGTTTGCGGTGTAATTTCATTAATTTGCATCGGTGCAAAAATATGTGAATGCACATGATTTGAGAGAAAATTCTAATTTCTCCTTGTTTTAACTCTTATCTTATCTCGTTTGTTTGTTGTATAAATAAAATAAAACAAAACCTCAAAAAAATAAAGTGAAAGTCGAAGAAAAAAAAATGGACTACAAACAAATAGAACCTAATATGAACAACCTTGTGCTAAAATAACACAAGGTGAGATGGTTACACCTTTCTGGAAATTTTCAATTTAAGCAATAAGGCATCCTTGGGAGGAGGAAAAGGAAGACGCCATAGTGTGTACATCACATTGGATTGGAATTTGATTTTCAAGAGACAGGGCTGTCAAAATTTTGACCCAATCGGCCGGTCCGATCTATATGAACAATCCAGATCCAATCTGACTCAAATATAACAAAATAAAAATCCAATCCAATCCACTTTAATATAAATACCGGATCAGATTAGATCCAATCCAATACAACTAAAATAAAAAATATAAAAAAAAAGCACCCATTCTACTATGAAATTTCTCCATAGATGATTTGGCTATAAATCTTGGAGTCTGAATTTGAGAGTAGAGTCTGAATTGACATGCATTTTAGAGCAGGCCAGAGAGAGGATTTCAGAGCACCTCACTAAAACAAGGCATGCCATGTCAGCATGCCTCTCCTTTCTCCCCCGCATCTTTTCTATTTTGTGTATTTTAATTTTTTTTTTAATTTTAATTTTTAAAATTAAACAAAATAACTTAAGTAGACAATCATCCTTAAGACTTTCATCTCTCCTCGTTAATTCACCATTACCTCTCTCTTCTCTTTCTCATTAACTCCTTTTATTATCTCTTCTCATCATTCTAGCATTAACTCTCTCTCTCTCTCTCTAGGGCTTTGAGTCTACGTTTTGTGATGAGGCCCAATCCTAGCTCAAGTCTTAACTTAGGAAATTNCCCCAAGACCCCCCAACCAGGGGTAAAGGCGGGATTCAACCCGAAGTTCTTGCTACAACTAGCAAGAGACCTTACCAACAAACAAGCTAGTAGGCACCGCCACTTTGCAATACCCACAACGCCCATAATGGATCTATGGACATCAAATGGTCAATTTCCTAAGATTATGTTTGGTTGCAAAGCAAATTTATTTGCACTGATGCAAAGCTATGATGGTGCAAATGATTTTAATGCAAATTATGATTTATTTTTATTTTAAAATTTACCTTATTTTTTTAATTGTAGTACAAATGAAGTAAAATAAGACCTAAAACAGAATAAAGTGAAACCTAAAACAAAATTAAACCAGAATTTGCATTATTTTCATTTGCACTCCCAAGCATTTTTACTAGTGCAAATAAAATTGCACTACAACCAAACACAACCTAAGGCTCAGTTTGGAAGGACTACAAATACAAATATGTTTAGTACAAATATGTTTTTGATGATAACAAACTTATTGACAATACTAATGCTTTGTTATACAAATGTGCAGCTATATCAAATGATTCCCTCAAAAGGACTATCCAAGAAATGCAAATTGACTCTTATTGACAGGAAATTAAGATCTAGAGTCTACAATGTATTTAGATTTTATTAGGACTTGATGTAAGTCAAATGACAAGATGTACTACGTACATGGGCTAAACCTAAACCTATTTCGGTTTTACCACAATCATAGAGACCAATTGTTAAGTTAGAAAATTTTCTTAAGCTCTTTCTGGACTCAATACTAAACTTAACTACGAAAAATCTAAGTATTTAAACATAAGAAATTGACTCCAAAACCATAGAAGTCACCTACTTAATGTTTTAAGGTTATGACATACTCAATAGTCAATTATCTATGACAATCGAGACCGGTGTCACTTAGTAGTCAACAACCCACCTATGATAGTCAAGCCTGGTGTCACACTAGTTTTAACTAGTAACTGGTTATCCAATAGACAGTAATCAAGTAAGACAATTGAGACCGAGTTATAAGTAGTAAACTAGTAATCGACTACCAAGAGGTAGTAGTCAACTACCAAAGAAGAAAGATCCCCTCCTACAAGTAGTTGTTGACTACTTGTCCTATTATTCAACTACCTACTTTTAACAAGATGAAGCAATTGACTACTTGGTTGTGATAGTTGACTACTTCACGAAAAAAAGAATTTTCAACTGTATAAAAGCTCAACGGCTATTTTTTCTTTTAGTAGCTTTCAATGTCGTTAAAAACATGTTCTGAATGTTTTTTAGAGTGGATTGTTCCTCTCCAAATGGCTCAATAACACTCATTTGCTGTCTAAGCTTGATTCATATTATATTATATATACATGACTTTGGGCTAGAGAATTCAAAGGAGAAAATTAAGCAAAAGTTTGAAGAAAAAAGAGAGCAAAAAGCGAGAGAAGAAAAAGAATGCAAAGAAATTATGACCTAGAAAGAAGGGGGGGGGGGAAGAAATGCTGGTTAGATCTTGACCGATCATATTACCCATAATTGCCAAATGGGTAATATGATGATTTTCCAATCAATTCAGCATGACCCCTTAATTAAGGGTGAATGACTCACTTGCCATTTTAGTATAGAGAAGACTATTTAAATTGAATATTGTCGAGTCTCAATGGCATCCCAATTAATGTAATTTAAGAGCTAGTACAAATATTGTCAAACATTAGTACACCACTCATATTTGAAGTGGTTCTGGAATCCCAGCTGGGCCCATCTTGTCGCTCTCATCTCATCTGGGAGCAGAAGAAGCACACTCGATCCTTCTTTTATCATTTTATTATGTACTAGGGCCTAGGGGTAGGGCCCCTCGCGTGAATTCATTGAGACCACTTTTCTGCTGTCTATCGTCACCCAAGAATCACTCAATATATGCCCTGACTTCTCTTTAGTTGTGTCTGGGACCGAGCGAGGTGTCCCAATTCGTTGGCTTTGGAAGCATCAATTATAGTTTGTACTAATAGGGTTGCAGCTTATACACAACCCACCTATCTGCCTGTCTCATTATTCTTTGGTTTTATTAAGGGCTTTCTAAATTCTAAAAGTGTTTTGTGTTAAAAATCAAAAGTTAAAAAAGAAAGAAGAATACACAAGATTCAAATATTTCCTGTGTAGGTTGCTACTAGCATCGATACGACATCTTAGCTCCAATGTAAGGGTGGACTGAACTATAAAACTCTAAAATATAATTAGATAACTCAGCAAATTAAACTATAAACCAGCCGTACAAAAGCATTTCTTCCTTATTATAAATTATTTCCTAATTAAGCATGTTTACATTTATTATCTAACAATCAAAATCCTAAGATGGATCATCAGTTCAGAGCAAAAATGAAAGAAGACGTTCTCCGGCCAGCTGGCTAGTTATTGTCAACTTGTTGTCCAGACGGTGGAGAACCTCCGGCGAGAAAAGACGCAAAAAAGGACAAGGAATTGCTGGGTTTGAAAACCGGCACGGCGTGACCAGCTCCTCTAAATGTTGCAAATGTAAGCCCCTTGTATTCTTGGAACCAACCACTGACCTGCTCACATGCATTATAAAGTTGAAACTATATAATATATTATTATATCAGGAATCCTTCCCATTCCCATATAGTATAATAGTAACGAGAGAAAGGATTAGCTCATGAATTCTGTCTTACTAGTGCCATCAATTATTTTGCTCCACACTAGCCATACATATACATGCAAGTCATGAGAGATTAAGTGATTATGCACTTTATTTATGGCTGGTGTGGAGCAAAATGTTTAGTCCCACTCTCACATATAGTTTCATATATATTTAGCTAATTAATCCTTTTAATTTCTATGGTTATATACAAGGTGGTGTTTGGTATTTGCAGAGCAGTCCAAACTCCAAAGGTACCTACCTAAGCACCACATTGACATTTTGGTTTTATCGAGTTAAAATCATGTTTGGTTGGACTAGTTCAACTTAAGACATTAATTTCCTGCCGGGCACTGCATTCTACTTTGTGCCCAAAACAAATTTTTTACCCAATTGTACCTTGGACTGGACCTACCTATAAGAGATGATTGATAGTCCTTGAACCGGTTAGTGAACCGGTCCAACCAAAACTATATATGATCCCCATCGACACAAACTGACCTGAATGAATGGTGTGATAATTAACCATGCATCCAAACCAACTGGGTATCTTTTAATTTGGGGTCTACCCATAGAAATAAATTAATTGATATTGATACACATGCCTGCCTAGCTAGCTTCTTTAGTGCAAATTGTCATCATCGTCACATGAGATTACCTCCTTCTCGTGGTACCAAGGTCTCCATGCCCTAGTGATGGGTAGTCCCAAAGATATCAAACTGTATCTTGTGGACAATACAGGAACTCTTCCGTCCGTGTCTCCACTGTGCCAAAACAAGGATGATGAGGGAAGAAGTAAGTCCTGAAACGACGCTAGCTAGCTAGCTGATTATTTATTGTGGCAAGAGAAGAATGTACCTGTAGACCCATATTCTAAGTCCTGCTCCAATGAGCTTCTTGTATATAGGCAGAACAGAAGGCTTCGAGTCTGACCATCCAATGAATATATCATTGCTGCACCAGCACCCATAAACAGTTTCAGTACTTAACTTCCTGAGAATCCTACATTTCTAGGGTCACTGTAAAGGTCAATGCCTCTCTACTTTCCATGATACATGCATGAAGTAATCGCAAACAAGAAATGAGAGAGAGAGAGAGAGAGAGAGAGAGAGAGAGAGAGAGAATAACTTGCAGATGCTCCAGTTCTTGAGGATATGGCCATCACTGACATGGAGAGCCTTCTGAACATCGGGTCTGTTGTAGAAATTTTCTGCATATTTGTCAAGGCAAGGGTCGTAACCACCCATGATCCTTGGCATCTGTTAAAAACAAGTTCATTATCATAGTGTTAAAATTTTAGAAATACCCAACAGTCTAACCACATTTTATGAGAAAACCCAGCCTCTGTCGATTATGTGAGTTAAGGTCTTGGGCATCACTTTTACACAACAGGTCTGAAAAATTGGTAGCATGAGGTGTAAAGCGATGAATCTACAATCTGCTGCTCTCCATGACTCCAACAGACAGCAGTTGATGAGCAGATTGCAGATGTAACTAACATTGCTTTAGTATAAAATAATGCTAAAAGTATTCTGTATGGGCTAAGGATAAGAAAATTCAAATTAATAAAAAAAAAAATTCTACTAACCATCTTAGACATGGGTTTGAACATGACTTGCACTGAATTATCATCTGAACCTGTCGAAATATTTTTGCACACAGAGGTATAGAGGCTATAAATATCAATCTCCCTGTACTGCTTGAGTACTTCATCAACAGCCTGGGAGCAATTATCATTGCTCCAAGTATTGTTGCTGTCAAAGTCGCAGGTCTCTTTGATTATTTTGTGGGTTTCATCAGATACCACAGCATGACTCCAAGCGTAATCCACTAATCCTCGCCAGTCATCAGCATCAGATGTTTCAGGATTACCCAACTGTGATTCGGTCATGATTAATTAATTAGTATATATGAAAAACCATAGCCACCAAACTCTATGATAACAGAGAAGAAATGAAGGATAAACTGATAATTTTAAGTGAAATCGTTGTTAGGAAAATGGAAGTAGTATAATATTACAGAAGGGTATGCCCATCTGAATATATATATATATATATATAAGTTTCATGATTTAATCAAAAGGCAGCAAAATATATTATTAGCTCTTGATATTTCATTGTTTTGTTTCTGGTTGTGAAGTAAAGCCGTACCAAGAAACCCTTGAGATCAATATACAGATGAGGATCCTTGTTCATATCATAAATGAGCTCGGCCAACTCTGGGACATATTTTCCTGTTCATTCAAGCCATACCAAGAAACTGTATATAGGTAATTATGACTAAGGACATATGGTTCAAATAAAATGGATTCAGTAGTGAACTAGGAAATGAAGGTGGAAATTACCTGCATAGCTCTCCCCAGCAATATAAAAGCTTCTTCTTCTATATGATGGAAATTTTAAGAACCACTCGTGCAGGAAAGCAAAAGTATCTTTTGCTGATAATGGTGGGTCCATATAAAAGGCAAAGCATCAAGATTCAGAAAAATAAGATTCATAATCATATTGATCAAAAGTGGCTGAATAAGACTGCTACAATTCTATATGTACAACAGATCGATGTGTACACAAATTTAATTACAAGCATGTATATATGTAATGGATGATGGGAACTGTTTCTGGGAACCCATAAAAATGTATATGTCACATACATGTGCAGGCAGCTCTGTACTCACCTGTAAAGTCATCCCCCAGGATTTTATAATCAGTAGTTGTGTTTGAGTATGAAAAGCCAACTCCAACTGGAGATTCCAAGAATAACATATTTGCTTCTGCATTATGGACCCATTTCAGTATTAATTAGACATGTCAATCTTATGTATGCATGGTGAGTGTGCATGCATCATGCATAGTGGAAGGATGAACAAATGTGGGAAATATATAATATATGTTATTAATTTATTATATATGCATCTGCTATCTCTGTACATGTTTAAGTAGATTTCAGAACCTTTGTTCCATGAATAAGGATTGAGTTTAATCCCACGTCCATCTGTATCCACAATGAAAGGACCAATTTCTTGGGTTGCTCCGTATCCCACAGAAGAACACCCTGGACCTGAAACATGAAACAAGTTAAATGAATGCATGTCACCTAACAGAAGAGCAACAGTTTCAGCTCAAGATGATGCAATAATCCCATGAAACAACTTGACCAGGAGTTGTAAATGAAAAAGGGTGTATCATCCACCAGAAAGAAAAGAAATGAAGTTGTAATATATATTATTTTCTTCTATCAACTTCTATTAATTAAATATCAAAAGTTCATATGCTTGATACAGGGGGTTGTCCATGGACTGGCCAACAGGAAATAAGTGATATATTCTCCCTCAGCCTACCATTTGCAGACAATCAATATACCCTTTTTCCATGCTGAGGCTTCTTTAAGTTTTATTGATGTCCTTTCTATGCTACAGAGTGTGTCCTTTACCCTTTTTCTTTTTATGTTTTGAATGATTAAACTACCCATTCAATGTGATGCTGACTGTAGTACTGTTTATGCTATATATATATAGTATATACAACCAAAACCTGAAAGTTGAAACTCGCCTACCAAAAGTTGGTCAAGACTCATGAGGTTTGTCGAAATTTGCCTATACAAACTGTACTACTAGGCTTCAGAACCTGCAGCTCATAGAGTTAGACGTGACTACGGTCTCTTTACTTATCAGAGTGAAATCTATTTGATCAGCATCGATCGATCTCCCAAGTCCCAACTTGCAGAGAAAATTCCTCTAACGAGTGGAGACATTTAATCAAGTTGTTTGACTAGCCAATGTAAGTGGTGAAGATGTGGGTAGAGTTCATTATTCGAGTCTGGGTTGCAGAGCTAATAGGATTACTTACCTCCATTAAGCCACAGCACTAATGGCTTCTCATCAGGACGAACCGAGGCCTCGTAGAACCAGTAAAAGAGGGCCCTCCCATTCTTCTCGTTAACAGTCACATACCCAGCGTAGTGCCGGAACCCTACATCGGCAGGTTGGCCGGGCAAGTCGGTCACGAGATCCTGGCTAGCCAATAAATCCTGGCCGGTAGAATGCCACCATGGTCCATGTCTAGAACCAGAAACAGGTTCCAAAACAAATAACACAGAAAGAAGAAGAACCCCAGTGACAGAACTCATCGTCATCTTGATGAAAATGTACAATTCAATATCTCTGAGATGAGAGAACTCAAAAGCTTCTAATTACATACAACCCTCACACAAAATTCAAGATCTCCATGTCTATATATACCCACGTATGTGAGTGAGGAAGGTAAAGGGAAATAAATATAAAAATACAAAGAAATGATTTGTTTCCGTGTATGAAAAAATTTGTTTCCAGATTAGACGGCGGATTATTAAAATCATTAACGGTCAAAGAATCCTGCGTGGCAACTTGGCTTTTATTGGCTAGGCAAATTGTATTATGGCATCTGATGAGGATTTTAGTCGCTTCATCACAATTTTTTGATAAATAGGTTGCGTGAGTGGAACCTCCATTTTCAGTGTGGGTTGTTGAAATCATATTCATACGAACCCATATTCATGACTTACAGGAATAAAACCCTAAAAGGTTAACAATCAGCTTCCTGGTCCACGCATTATATGCTTAATATAACAACCATCCATCTTTACAGAAAGAGAGAGGAACACTTTGAGAGGACTAGGGCCGTTTTGTAACGGCTGAAACTGAAATGGCTGAACTGAATAACTTTTTTCTTTGTCTTTTGGTGGAGAAATAACTAAATTAAATGATAAAATAAATATCCAATGGTATCCTAATCATCCACAACTTCACCTTCCAAGTAGGGCTGGTCAATGGACCGGATATTGGTCCAATTAATCCAATCATGTTCAGTATGAGTCCATTACAAATGGATCAGGTCCAATCCAATCCATGGAATACTTAATTTTGGACCATTCAACCATTCTGGACTGGTCCAATCCAATGTCTGGACCGTCCAAACTGTTCAAATTGATTGGTTTTAATTTAGATTGGATCCAACCCAATCTGGTCCATTGACACTCATACTCATATCTTATGTGTTAACGGACCAGATATATATTGGTTCAATCTGACCTATAAGTTTAATATAAATCGGTTATAAATGGAACATGTTCAATCAAATCCAATAATGATTTTGGACTATTAAGCCAAGTCTGTACAGGTCTAATTCGATATGTCTTACTGGTCCGTTCAATCTATTCAAATTAATTTTAATTCGAACGGGTCAAACCCAAACCAGATCCATTAATGAAACCCCTACTTTCAATGAGCTCAATTACCTCTCTCTATTCCATTGAAAGACAAAGCAACAAGTCATGCAGTTCAGCCATTTAAGCTGTTTACATTCATTAGGGGTTGAAGTTGTCAAACAAATAATGCTTTTTAGGTGTAAGGATGAACCTCTCATAACTGGACTCTTTTCCCTATATAAAACCCTATCTTTCCAGGATCTGTGAATGATAATTCCTTCTCGCCATTTTTGTATGAAGTTTGTAAAGCCGTCCTCCATAGACCAACATACAAATTAAGAGATACCAGTAAGAAACGCTATATCATCCATTACCTATTGATCATTGCTCTTTAGACAATGTTGGACCTATGAAAGATCATGTAGGTGGCGTTTGGTATTGTGACATTAATTGTGCAAACGATGCAGAGCCATTTCGCATCCAGGGGCGTTTCCACTTTCTCTATCTTATGCGGTGACTAATAGTGCTTTTTTTCTTGATTTTAAATGTTCTAAATCAAGTACAAACACAACCAAACTCCTTACAGTACCAAACACAATGACAGTGAGTGTAGGGTGAGAAGTTTCAGCTAGAAGCATAAAGCATGCATTGTTTAAAGAAGCATATATTGTTCTTATTTTGGGGGAAAATGAAAGAAACACTGCCATCTTATTGCCTTCTACTCAAACATGTTCTTAAAAATTATACATTAAGGCACGTTCGCTTTTTGGTAAATTATTTATCCTGGTAAGTGCACTTACCTGGGTAAGTGCTTCCTAGGAAAGATTTACCTGGACAAGTGCATTTACCGATGTTCTTTCATTTCCCATGTAAATAAGGCAATGATCATTTTAGTCATAAAAATCAATTATTAAAAGGGGGTATTTTTGTCCCATTCAAGTGTTGGCAACTTTCTCCCTATGTGGGAAAGTTATTTAGCCACCTAGGAGATGGGTATCAATTAGACCTGTTCATGGGCCGGGTAGCCCGACGGCCCGGCCCGGCCCGCACCCCGGCCGAGCTTGGTCATATAATTAGGCCCGCGGGCCTGACCTCGGGCTTAACACAGTAAGCCCGACTGTGTTTCGGGCCGGGCTCGAGATTTGTCAAAAAAGCCCGGCCCAAGCCCGGCCCAGCCCGACTCAGTATTATATATTTTATAAAATATATATATTTATAATTTAATATATATATTTTATTCTTTTCTTTATAATTTCAATCTATCTCTCTCTTTATTCAGCTGCTTCAACATTAATAGTAATAATAATATAGGCTAAATTTCGGTCCCAGGCCCAGGCTCGGGCTTCGGGCTTTTTATGAGGGCCAGGCTCGGGCCCAAATTGTAGGCCCGATGGTCGAGCCAGGCTCAGGCTCGGGCCTTAAAAAAATTTGTTAATACACAGTAAAAGCCCGGCCCGAGCCCGGCCCGAGCCCGGCCTGGCCCGGCCCATGAACAGGTCTAGTATCAATTATACGAGTAAGTGGTACCCAGAAAAATAAAGTTTCCCTAATCTCCACATAAATCTGAAAAAAAAAAGCATGGGATTCTTGGTCAATGGGAACCAAAATACCATTGACCAACTTTCCCCTCTCTCAAAATCCAAAAAAAAAGAATGCCCCCTAAGAGTTATTTTCATATTTTTCTTCTCCATAAACTGTGTTTTTTTTCCTCATTTTCAATGTGCTAAATCAAGTACAAACACAATCAAAACACTCGCCACAGTAACAAACACCATGATAGTAAGTGTAGGGCAAAATGTTTCAGCTAAAAGCATAAAGCATTGTCTAAGGAAGCATATATTATTCATACTTTTGGAGTAAATGGAAGAAACACTGCCATCTAATTAATGCCTTCTCAAATATGTAGTGTACTTATTTGCATTTGCATTACAAACAAACGCAGCCCTAAGTACAAACACAATCAAAACACTTGCCACAATACCAAACACCATGATAGTGAGTGAAGGGTGAAAAGTTTCAGCTAGAAGCATTAAAGCATATCGAGAAGCCTATATTATTCATTTTTGTTTTGGAAAATGTAAAAAAACTACCACCTTATTGCCTTCTCCTCAAACATGCTCCTACAAGTTATTAAGGAATATTATTTTCATATCTCCTCAAACTGATTTTATTCTGATTTTCTATACTTTAAATCAAGTACAAACACAATCAAAACACTGGCCACAATACCAAACACTATGATAGTGAGTGTAGGGCGAAAAATTTCAGCTAGAAAAATAAAGCATTGCTTAGAGAATCATATTTCCCATATTTTTTTTGGGAAAATGAAATAAACACTGCCATCTTATTGCCTTCTCCTCAAACATGCTCTTAAAAAATTATTAAGGGTTATCTTCATATCTCCTTCTCTTCAAACTGATTTTTTTCTTCTGATTTTCAATGCTCTAAATCAAATACAATTAAAACACTCACCACGATAGCGAGTGTAGGGCGAAAAGTTTCAGCTAGCTAGAAGCATAAGGCATTATTTAGAGAAGCATAATGCTCATAGTTTTTGGAAAAAATGAAAGAAACACTACCATCTTATTGCCTTCTCCTCAAACATGATCTTTAAAAATTATAAGGGTTATTTTCAGATCTCCTTTCCTGACTCATCCAAATCTGACAATGCTCACTTTTCATTAGTTTTAACAGAGTAGATATATTTTTTTGGTATAGTCAAGATAAGATAACTAGGACTGATATATATACTAATTAATTGGTAATCAAGAAAAGACATAGACCATATGCTATGCTACTATGCATACACATAAATAACAGATTGATGAATATATACTTATTATATACCCAAGTAATGGGAGAAGAGAAGCTTTTGGCTGGTCAAAATAGACTTTTTAAGCATGACAAATTGGTTTTGGATTATTTTCTTTTACTTTATCATCAGTATGACTAACTAACCAAAAATCTATGTGAAAGCCTTCCTTAGGTTCCTTTTCATTTTTTTTTTTTTTTTGTACGTGTAAAAATTAAAAAAAAAAAAATCCAATTTGACCCGACAGCCTTCAAACTAATGTGTCTCTGAACTTGGACTTTTTATGAACGGATTCATGATGGTGATGGAGGTATAAAGGATGGCCCACCGCAAATGCTCCAAAGCCAAAGGGATGTTGAGGCATCATCCATCTATTGCTTTGCACTCGTGGATCATCATCCATCACTTGAGTGTGATGTGCCGTGACCCAAAGGGATTTTCTACTGTCTAGGTAAGATTTGGATGGCCAAAAATAAAAGATGAACCAACAATCACTAGAGAGAGGTCAATACAATAAGGAAGAGTTAGGGCTATGAAGTGGGCTGAATAGTAGGGATATGGCCCATCCAATAGTGCTTATGATCATCTCTTCTATCTGATTACTAGATGACAGGCCATGTAGTAGATTGGGATATGACCCCACAACAAGACAAAACTAGTTCCTTTGAATTGGGTACTTGGGACATTTTTTTTTTCTTTTTGGGTAGGGAGTAGGGACCTAGAATGGATTTTATTAAAACAGAGCCACTTAAGGCCAGAATACCAGCATTCAGCAATACAAAATTAAGGCGGGAAGATCGCCTGGTAAGTAGACCTGTTCATGGGCCGGGTGGCCCGATGGACCGGCCCGGCCCGGCCCAACTCCCAAACGGTCTTGAGCATGCTTATAGGCCTGCGGGCTTAAATTCGGGCCAAAAAGCTTGGCCCGCAATAAATTTGAGTCGGGTTCGGGTTTTGTCAAAATAGCCCGGCCCGGCCCGACTTAATATTAAACTTAAAATTAGTTATGTGATTATGTCCATTTGAATAAATTTTTTGATTTAAAAATGTAAAATTGTGTTTTAAAATATAAAAGAAAGGGAAAAATACCATCTTGTAGGCCCATTGTTCATTTAAATAGAAAAAAAAATACTATCTGAATTTTTAATTCTAATTTGAATAAGGAAAATTGTTTTTTTTTTTTTTTCAATTAGGTCAGACTTTGGGCTCGGGTCAGGTTTCGGGCTTTTTACCAGGGCCAGGCTTAGGCTCGGGCCTAGTATATTTTCATTAGTGACAAGTGAAAGCCCAGCCCAAGCCCGGCCCGGCCCATGAACAGGTCTACTGGTAAGTGTTGTAATTTCTGCTCAAATAATGAAAGGACGACAGGTCAGTATGCAACTGATCATAGGTATCTATCTCCATTCTCCACTGGAGAAGCTCAATTATCTCCTTGGCATCAGACATGATTGAAATACTCTCAAAGCACGGACCTGACAAGGACAATCTTTCCAAAAGCCAGTCTTATGGAGCGCTCTAATTTACTAACAGCTTCCCGAAAACCGCCCTGATAGTTAAGCCAAAATCACACAGGCTCCGTAGCATACCTTCTTGAAGGAGCTCAAAAGTCAAAACCATGGAGGATACTTTTCCAGCTCCAAGAAAATCTGTCTTTAGCATTAGACAGGGTTAGAGAATTACAATACTTTGATCTCAAGATCCTAACCCAAGGAGCTTCATCCTCTTGAATGAATCGCCAGGCGCTTTTGGCTAATAAAGCTTGATTGAACAGCACCATCTTTCTGAATATTTCTGAGTCCAAGCCCCACCCCCTTCTTATTTGGACTTACATAATTTGCTCCAAGCCACCCAGTGAATTTTCTTTTTGTCTTTCTTTTCCCCAAGAAGAAGTTTGCAAACAGACTATCTATCTTCTCACAGAGGGATTTCGGAAGACTATCTATCTTCTCACAGAGGGATTTGGGAAGCTTCATATGCGCCATTGATGAGTAGGAAGGAATGGAGGAAGCCGTAGCTTTTATTAGGGTATCTCGGCCAGCCTGGGATAGTATGGACTATGGATCTATTCCAGCCGCTAACTCTTGATTCCACTCTGTCCTAAACATGGTTTTCAAAACCGTCGGACTAGAAAAACCAGTAACCGTTCAGCCCCCCAGGTCCGGTTATACTGTAAATCGTTATTTGGTAAATAATCGTTGAAAAAGTCAGAAAAACCGCTGACCTGGGCGGTCCAACCGCTAAACCATTCGACCCGGGCAGCGGTTTGCAGTTAGCGAATTTCACTTTTGTTCGATTTAAAAAAAACAAAAAGAAATTCCATTTTCGTTCTAACCCTTCCAAGTTCTAGCCTTCCTTCTCATACTCCTGCGGTGCGACCGACGACCGACGACTTGTGGCAGCCACGACCGACGTCAACCTACGGTAAATCACGACGACCGGCGACTGTCGTCTGGATTTCCTTCCTCAAAAGGGCTTCATTTACAATGGTGAGCAACAAGGAGCAGCGGCGAATTTCCTTCCTCTTATAATCAGCAGCAATAAGGAGCAATAAGGAGCAGAGGCAATCAACGATTTTGCAGCAGTGGCCGACGATTTTGCAATGGCGGCAGCCGGCGGTTTTACATAACTTAAGATAACTTTTTCTCTCAAAAAATCTATTGCTTTTGTTGTCGAAGGAGTACATCTACTCTGCTTCGTGAGAAGCGAGAACACCTCCTCCCCTTCCCATCTCTCCATTTGTTTTACCTTATTCTTGTTCTCATTTTCATTCTCTCTCATCCTCTTACTTTTATTTTATTATTTTTTTAACTTTCTCCATCCTTGTCACAAAGAACAGAGATTGTCGGCTCCACTGTTTATTGCAGTGAAGAAGAAGAAGGGAGAACAGAAGACGATCATTGTCAGACTGTTTAAGAGGAGAATGTTTGTGTACTTTTTTTGTATTTTTTATTTGTTACGTATTTTGTTATTTTTGTATTTAGATAGTTTTATTTTTCTGTTTCTTTTTTGCATTTTTTGAATTTTTGTATTTTTTTTATATTTTTAGAATTTTTCTATATTTTCTTTTTATATTTTTCATGTGTTTTGTACTGTATTATTTTTGTATTTAAATAGTTGTATTTTTTCTGTTTTTTATTTTATTTTATTTATAAATATATTTTTTTTAATTTATTTATGACATCACGGGTAAAACCGTGCCACCTGAACGGTTGAACTGCTTAACTGGAAACCAATCCCTTGACGGATTCAGTTTTCGGTTCGTTTTTAAAAACCTTAGTCCTTAATGTATTGGGCAGCCTTAAGTATTTTGAGACCCCAATGGATTCTGAAATGCCCAACATACAAGCCATGATTCTCCTGAGCTTTCAAGGGGTGTTAGCACTAAAGTAGATACCCGACTTCTTCATATTGATAGATTGACCTGAATTTCTACTGTACTCAAGTAGGATCTCCTTAATTTGCAAGCAGTTTGGGGTATCTGCTTTAAGGAACAGAAAGCTATCGTGGGCGAAGAAAAGATGGGATAGGCAGGGAGCTTCTCTATTGAACTTCATATCTTTCAGGCTTCTATTGTCCATAGCATCCAAAATATGGTAAGAGAGCACTTGAGTGCACATGATAAAAAGATAAGGAGATAAAAGATCACCCAGATGGATTCCTTTGGAGGGCTTGGTCTCACCTTGTTGAACACCGATGATTAGGAAAGTGAACTCCGTTGAAGAGATACAAGTGTAAATCAAGTGAAGCCAGCGATCACTGAAACCCAATTTTTGAAGCACCGCCATTAAGAAAGCCCACTCAATGTTGTCGTATGCTTCCTAGATATCCAACTTGATAGCCATATAGAACTGCTTCCCTTTTTCTTTTGGTTTTCAGATAGTGGAAAGTTGGTCAATGGGATTTTGGCTGCCAATGATCAAGAATCCCATGTTCTTTTTTCAGATTAATGTGGGGATCAATGAAATAACTTTCCCTTTGGAGAAAAAGTTTTCAACACTTGAATGGAACAAAAATATATATCCCTTTTAATAATGAATTTTGATGGTTAAAATGATCATTTCCCTTTTTACTTGGAAATAAAAGAATATGGATAAATACACTTATCAGGATAAATATTTCTCAAGAAAAACTTATACAGATAATTGCATTTATCCGGATAAATTAATTTACCGAAAAACGAATGGGGCCTTACGGTGCCACCACCAGGCCACTACTCTTGTCGAAAACATGTTGATGAATTGGGTAGTTACTTTAAATCATTTTAAAGATAGGCAGGGATATTAATGGAACAGGTGTCAAAAAATTTACTGAGCTTTTGCTCATTGTGTTCTGTGAGTGTGATACTTGATCAGGATTAGATTTTCATTGATCACTAGCTACTTTTATCCACCTTCCAGTTTGTACTTAGTCTATTGCTATTTGGAGGAATCCCTTAACAGTAAAGGCAACAACGTGACTGCAATAGAGTTTTGTTTCAATGAACACTTTTTGGAAATATAGAGTGTTTTGGGCAAGAGATCTTTACCATGGGCATTATAGTTGAAAAGGGCAGATCTCTCACATAATGACTGTGTATGTGTATCAGATCAGCATTTAAGAACATAATTAAGGTGCCCCTCATTAACCTTTGTAAGCTTTAGGGGTTCAACTACTCAGATACCCAATTTGAAATCTTTCAAAATCTAACAAATACTCAACCCCTGCAGCCTGCCAAAATTGCACCCATAGAAATCAAGGCTTCATTATATATTCAAAACAATGAATCCCACCTAATTAAACCAAGCCCCAGATACCAATAGATTTGTAGACGTTTGAGAGATCTTGTGAAATGTGTTTATTAACTGCTCATCACAGCAACATAACATTAATTTTCTTATTTTTCATATATATATTTTCCAGAGAGAGAGAGAGAGAGAGGTGGGTGAGGGGTACAGTAATAGAGTTCTAGCACTGAACTGGATTGGTTTTGGGCTGGTAATGTGAAAAACTAGAAATCAACTGATCAGTTGGTGTCGGTGTCAATCCAGGAAAATAAACAGTAGGGTTACCTGGTGGTCACCATGAACACATTAAGTTCTGCATTCATATCTCTCCACCTCCTTTACAGAGAAAACTTTGTTTTCCGCTACTTTTGATATAAATGATGAGAATTGAGAAAAAAAAAAGTTTGCATCACAAAAGAATCAAACACAGTAGAGAAGCATTTTGTCTGTCAGTTTTGCTCACCAAAATAACTATAGGGATCGAGTGGTGTTTGTTTGACCAATGCAAAGAATTTTAGCAGTCAATGTATCATGCATGCTTTGGTTTTGGTGGGAGTTCAAGTGGAAAAAACCAAGCTATCTGCCTCAAAAAGATGGTGGTGCGCGCCTCTAGTAAATTGCCAGCTGGTTAGTTTCTTTCCCAACTCTCATCATGAAAGTGTAGAAGAATGAGGAGAGAGAGCGTTTTGTGGCGAACCTTGTTTGTTGGGTGTGACGTCTCTGCCTCTCATCACTAGTCAAGGTCATGCGACGAATAACAAACCTGGTTTTTGAATCATGACTAGGAATCCAACACTCAGTTTAGTTTTTGAGAGAGAGTGAGAGAGAGAGAGAGAGAGAGGAGAAGCAAATTCATCTCTTACTTATTATTATGTGTGTGTGTGTTTTTGACGATAAGGTGGTGGAGGAAAAAGCAAATCATCTATAATAAGCTCATTATTTTTAACTTTACTTTAGTCTTTCATATCTTATCTTCTGGAAGATTATCATTATTATGACCTCCAAGAATTCTACAAGCTGACTGACTTTTGGGACTTCGCACTGTGTATATTGAGTAGACATGCTACTTGATGCAATTAACCACGCGTATCATCTTAAATGGGAGCCCGGATTAGCTGGAGACAACAGATTGTATACAACGGGCTGGGCTAATCATCACCATTCACCAGTGAATTCGCCCGTGTATACTGTGGGTCCTATCTGCTTCATCTGTACCAACTACTAAACACTGACGTGTTCACTCCTAATAGGTAGCCCAGCCCAGTGTGTATAATGTTGTCTCCGGCTCATCCAGACGGCCTAAATGGACATTCGTTTGATGCTTATCCATAACTAATTATGAAAGAAAGCCTCAAAAAAATAAGTAAGCATCAAAACTTAATTAGTGTTAATTTTGGGTGGAGTAATCACAACCTTCATCTCATTATTACTCGAGATTTTTTGACTAATTGCCAATTAACCGAATGAATTCAATCGATATATAGATAAATATACCAAAACAACCTTGACCTCCAATTTTAAGTCCAACAATTTCCATGTTTTGAATCACTGGTTTTGTAATATTGCGCCCCATTGTAGTGTTTTTGAAATGATAAAGTTTAGAGTAATGTGGTGGTCTGATCATGTAATTCAAAGGATTGGGGGGTTTGAAATATTAGGCTCCATCACAAATTAATACAAATATGTAAAGTGTAAAATTTTTGTACTCTTTCCAAACTATGCCTTGATATTTTTTTTTTTTAATGAATAGACACTTGGCCTGAGACTGATTATTGTGTTTCTATTGCACCAATTACTGTAGGATGTCAACTACAAATCAAATAGAAAATTATTAATTAGCACATGGTGCACTGCACGCATACGCCGAAATGAATTAAGTAAAAGGATTCACACCTGTGAACCGACCAAGCCATGAATTGGGCGAGGAAACCTTTATGACCAAAAACTGATGGGACGGACATATGTGATCATTTGTATTTTGTTTGTTTTTTTTTTCTTAATTATTATTATTATTTTTTTTTTTTTGTACTTGGTCATGTGATAAACAACACGAAAGGTGAAAGGTGGGGATAGGGGTGGTAAATGCGTGGGTTGGGTTGGGTAAGGGTTAAATATTAACTAATATATATTGATCCATCAACCCACCATGACCCATAATCAAATCCTAACTAAACTGTCATAACCCACCCTAATTCTAACTCACTTGACCCATCTATATTGATCTTAAACCACCTTCACTTATAAATACAAAAAATAGTCGGGACGGCCCGTAAACGCAAAATAATAAATTTTGAAAGAATAATCTCTTTCAAGACTGCCACGTGAAGAAAATGAATCAAGTAAGCCCGTATACCCGAAAATGTAAAAAAATGTAGATAAATGCAGAAAATTGAAGAAAAATTGCAGAAAATGCAAAAAACAAACCAAAAAGTTGTAGAAAATACAAAAAATTACGAAAAAAACTGAAAAAATATAGAAAATTCAGAACTTTTGCAGAAAAGATAAAAAAAAATATGCAAAAAAATAGCAGAAAATTATAGGAAATGCATGAAAAACACCAAAAATGCAAAACATTATGCAAAAAAAGCACCAAAAAATTTGTAGAAAATGCAGAAAAATATAAAAAATATAGAAAAATACCAAAACAATTGCAAAAGTACTTTTATAAAAGTGCTTTTATGCTTTCCTACTTTCATAAAAGTTCTTTTGTGTAAAAGTACTTTCGCAAAAGTACTTTTGTGCTTTCATAAAAGTGTTTTTGTAAAAGTACTTTAATAAAAGTGCTTTAATGTAAAAGTACTTTCGTAAAAGTACTTTTATGCTTTCATAAAAGTATTTTTGTAAAAGTACTTTAATAAAAGTGCCTTCATGTAAAAGTGCTTTCATAAAAGTACTTTATGCTTTCATACAAGTGTTTTTCGTAAAAGTACTTTCATAAAGTGTTTTTGTCAAAGTACTTTTACAAAAGTACTTTCATGTAAAAGTGTTTTATAAAATTGCTTTTGTAAAAGTGCTTTTGTATAAAATTGCATGTGAACACGAAAGTTAATAAAATCCATTTTATTTCACTTTTATTGTCAAAATCAAATGTGGTAGTGGTTTGGAAGTGTAATGAGATGTTGGTGCACTAGGAGGCTTGAGTTCAAATCACTACAACTTCTAGTTTTTGTGATTTGGCGAGTATAAGTAGAGTTAACTTTGATCCAACCCATCTTGACCATATGGGTACCCTCGACCCAACCCACCCATAAAAAAAGCAGGTATTTTGGTATTAGATGCAAAAGAAGTTCTTTTGAAGCGAGGAGGAACTAGAAAAAACATCACCTAACAAGCACTATATGACCACATTCTTGAATTATTATCACTTTTTGAAAATGTAAAGTTACTCTATGTAAACAAGGAAATAGTTAAGCCAGCTCATGAACTTGCACAGAGAGATAGGCTAAAAAACACTTATGTGAATAGTATTCATTCCCCAACGTACTTACCTGCATGTTTTTTGGGTGGTTGTAAAAAGGGGACTCAAATGTACCCATGATGTTTTTTTAATGGATCCTTTTGATGCTACTCAATCCGAGGTGGTGCATGAACTGAGGAGAGCAACCAGATAGTCCTTGCTAACAGGGCGGTGCCGAGCTACAAGGACGTAGTCGCGCTTCAAGACCTATGATCAAGAAAGAAGAAGTCAAAAGCCCGAGTTGTTATCCCCGAGTAGGCACTCCAATGCTCAAATCAATAGGAGGTGATGGATGGTCGGGCTAAGCAATAAGGGCGCTAGTCCAAGCAAAATGACAGTATGGGTCTCAAAAGTTGGAATCCCTTACCTTGAACGGGGAATGCCTCTTTATAGACAAAGATTTGTGTCCTGGTCAGATTGGGCTTCTGGGGTTGTCGGGATGAGGTTTACCACCGAGGTCCTCGGGCTAGAGTCCTATTCCCTGGCGGAGTTGTCTTCCTTTCTTATCTGTAGTTGTATTTATCCGCATGGCATTTAGCTGACGTGACTGAGGGGATAAGATGGGTGGCCACAATAGTAGCATAGCTCGGCCGAGCTATCCCGACATGGTTAGGCTATGCCGCTGTGTCCGAGCTATGCCAACGTGGTTGGGCTGACCGGGCGATGACTGGGTGGCCACGTGTCTCTTGGGACCAACTCAGCCATGACCTGAACACCACTCCCCTAGTTTTAAAGTTGAGGAATGAAGTGTTCCCGCTTTGTTCCTCGGTTGAGGAACTTCCAAGTTGAAGTATGGTTGAGCATTTGGTCCATTTGGTGTTCCTTGGTGCTTGGGATCCAAGCAATGTGGAATGTGGCCGAGGAGCCCTTCAATCATCGGCTGTAGAACTCCCAAAATCCTAATTTCGGAATCCGAACACCACTCACCCAGTTCTGGAGCCGAGGAGAAAGGGTGCTCGGCCGAGGTATTGTGCGATGTCGTGCATAACCTAGATCTAAGCACTGAGGTGTTGAGTTGAGCTTCGTCTGAGTTTCTCTTATGCTCGATGACGCTATGCCAAAGGAGAGGCCGAGGCGTCGAGCTGGGCTCTGAAACCAGCGCCCTTATTGCTCGGCCCGACCATCCATGACCTCCTTCTTACTTGAGCGTCGGAGTGCTTACCAGGGGATAACACCTCGGGCCTCTGACTTCTCCTTTCTTGACCACAAGTCTTGAAGCACGGCCTCGTCCTTGTAGCTCTGCACCGCCCTATTGCCAATGACTATTTGGTTGCTCTCCTCAGTACGTGCACCACCTCGGATTTGGGTGTTGAGAATTTGTTTGGGTATTGAGAAAAAAAATACTTACTCTCATTTCTTTAGGAATGATAAGTTTTTGAGAATTTTTGGAGAATTTTTGGGTTTGGGATAGATTTGGGTGTTGTCATTAGGACACTCAATGCTCTCACCCGATTATATTTAACATAGGAACCCACTCCCATTACCTGATTATAACCCCATGTATATATTGTTAAGTATGGGTACTAGAAGATCATTAACCAACCAACCTCCCCCTCCCCTTTCAGTGAATTTTAATAAAAAAGCATATGATTAGTTACTACTTTTATTATACCAATTGATTGGTTATAAATTCTTTTGGTATCAAGGTGAAACCCTAATAAATATATGTTATATATGTTTTATAAGAAATAATAAACATAGTAAAAAATGGTTAAGAGAGGATTAAAATCATTCCCCTTGTGTCACATTATAGATTTCACAACTAGCCTATCACAACATTTGTGCTTAAGAGGGATATTGCGTTTTACTTATGTGATTTTGACAGGTTTGGGATGGGACAAGTTTGAGAAATTGGGAGGAAAAATCAAAAGGTTTGGTGTCAAGGCTGATTAGGTGGATTTTGGAATGGGAAATGCAATTTTCACAAGTACTCTACCCATTGTCATCTCTACTTCCATCAATGGTTAAATATGTACCAAGAAAAGCTAATGTTGTTCCCCATGCCATATAGCCCATTGTGGTTTCACTATTATATATCCCTGCTTTACACGGTCTTTTACTCCATATTTGCTTCATTGTATGTTGCATCAGACTCTTTAATAGGGATTTGATGAATGAATTTTCCTTATGGCCTTTCAGAAAATCCAAAATAATGGTGAGCCAAAGGAAAGACATCAAGAGAATAACATAGAGATTTTTCATATGTTATTTTCTTGGGTTCAACTATGATATAGAAAAGATATGATGTCCGACCAATTAATTGGAATCGCAAATGTGGAGCCAATCAGGTGTTATTTATCAAAATTTGTGGGTGGGTTTTGATTGGTCAAAACTCTTTCGATATCATGTCTTTCCCGCATCATACATTTTCCCTATTTTCCTAGATATAGAATGAAAGAAATATATTTTTTTTTTTTCAATAGAATTCAAATGAGAGGAAAAATATGTGAGAAAAGAGAAAATAAATAGTAGATCTCAGAAGATTGGTTGAAAGCCTATAATGCTTTTTTGAGTCTATAAACAAAGAAGCAGTTCATGGTGGCAATTTAGTCAACACCCTTTACTTGGCAAGTTTCTCTAAAGATTTTTTATTCTTCTTAATGTTTTGACCTATAACTTTATATTTCTATATTGTTCTTTTCTATTATGATTAGGGAACTTGAGTACTTGTAGACTCTAAACTCTTAATGGAGCTATTTTCAATTGTAAATGATGCTTTGTAGAGTACATCTACTTCAAGCATGAATTTGTCCCATTTGTTCTTTGCTTTTATCATTAGGGAGTTTCAGGACTTGTAAACTCTTAGATGAGGCTATTTTCAATCATGAATGATGCTTTATAGATTACTTTTCTTTTTTTTTTCTTTTTACCTTAAATAGTGAGTTCATCCCACATCTTTATCTTTTCTCTACTTTTTATTTTAACTAGTAAGTATGCATGTGTTTTGCACATGGAAATTCTAGATGATGATAATTATAGTAATAATGTATCCAAAATTTTCTATAAATTTTATGTAATTTTTATTTTTTTTTATTTTTATTTTTTTATTTTTTTATTATTAAACAAATGCACATTGCAAAATCCAAATATAATTACATAAACACCTTATCCATAGTTAGGGTTTTTAGTTTTTCCATTTTTATTGTGAGTTTTCTCATTTATCTAATTCTTTTTAAACAAAAAAAAATGCACCTCCAATGAAGAAATCAAAAAATCAATGCAAAAGATGTGAGATTAAACACCAATCTTATATTAGAAATTTGAGATACAATGATGAAAAAATTAATCTGGGATCTGAGAGAGATTTAGAGAGATGTATGTGTCGACACAAATTTTGACCGTAAATTTGGAGAACAAAAAAGAATGCGGACAAATTCAAAGAAATTTAATTAACTGTTTTTTTGGCAGAAATGTAAGTGGGATACAAACTCTTTTTTTTTAGCAAAAAAATCCTTTGATTCTCTTGTCACAAACACAACTCGAACTTGTATTTGTAGCTTGTCACAAACACGATTGGAAAAGCTTGGTGATTAATAGTTGTAGAAGGAACTTGCAGTGACCAATTGTATGTGAACAAAGATTTTGTTCACGGTCAATTGTTGATTTGAACATGAACCGCAATGCTAACATTTAATTGTAAGAGGTCCCTTGGTTGTAATAAATTGATGAAGGCCTTCTTGGCTAAAAGGATTTGTCGAAAACCTTTTGACTCTAGTAATTTGATAGAAACTTTTGCCTGCAATAAATTGAAGACCGAAATCTCCTAATCGATATAGCACAAACTTGTAGTAGCTTTGAATCTCCAATTATCAAGGAGATAAAAATTTGGACCTTCCTTCCTTGATCTAGATGCAATTGTCTCTTCCTTTTCCTTGTCAAAAGAAACGGAGGCAATTGAGCGGAATTAAGGAGCCGAAGGAAGGACCCCTTGCTCTCCTTCCTCCATCTATTTATAATGTCTTCTCTTAGACAAGTTTGGCCAAAAACTTGAATTCAAATTTGAATTCAACCAACTTGTGTTATTAATATGGGGCCCAATTTTGTTATTTTTCTTAGTGGACCTAATAGATGCTTTTTATTCAATCTCATGTTGGGCCCTATTTATTTCAGTTCTTGGGCCCAAAATTTACATATCAACAGTAAGAAGAGGGCAAATGGTGTTGTAGCGGCGATGATGATGAACATGGAGATAGTCTTCAACTGCGCTTCCTCTTCCCGCTTCTAAACTTTAACCAATCGCCTCCTTCTAAAAGTCTCACACTCCCCTAGTCTATATATATATAGACTAGGGTTTTTAAAACTGGACTAGACAAAGAACCATTTTGGGGACTGGTTCCCAAATCGAATGGTCTAATTGTCCAGATCGAACAAGCAACCCGTTCTGACTTAAAGAAACAAAAAGAAATAGTAAAAATAATAAAAAATGACCAAAAACCATTGTCCGGGTCAATGGTTTGACTACCTGAGTTAGCAGGTCGTTGACCAAATCAATGATTTTTGGCCAAAAAGCAGTTTTAGGGTGAAACAGAACTGGTTACCAAACTTGTTCCCGATTTTTTTTTTGTCTGACTGTTCAGTCTGGTCCAGTTTTCAAAACCATGTGGTGGACCTCAACCAAATCCTAATCTAATAGTCAAAATAAAAAAATTACATTATATTTTACATCTTACCAATTTGACCCGCTCAAATTGGACGATTAAACCGCCGACTCAAAAACTGAAAGCTAAAGCGTTCCCCAATCTTACATATTTTTAATAATGGTGTAAATATAGAATTATAGATGCGTTCAATTTTTTCTATAACTTTTTTGTATTTTTGTGTGAAAATAATTCTGATATGTCACACTTACTTTTTGTTTAATATGATAAATATATGATATTATACATGTGTTTGAATGGTTTTTTTTTTGCAAAATTTATGTATTTTGTTCATTTTTATATTTTTATATTTTATTAATTTTTGTTATTTATTTATGGAATTAAAGGTTAGCACATTTAACCCAAAAGTTGAACTATTTATTATTAGTTTTTATATTGCATATTGGTCAATTCTAAATTATATTTTTCATTTTCATTATTAGTAAAAATAATTCTTGTTTATTACACTTAATTTTTAATTTGATTAATAAAAATACCATAAATGTGTCTAATTTTTTCTATATTTTTTTATAATCTTCTTTATTTTAAAATTTTTATTATCTAACTATGACTTCATTGGTTGATCAATTTGATTCGGATGGTTGAATTGCTTATTCACCACTTGGATAAATAATATTTTTATTTTTGGGTCAGTTCTAAAATATATGGATTTATATTGTTAAAAATATTGGCATAGATTTAATTAATAGCATTTATTATTGAAAATAACTAAAAATATAGGATTTAAAAATAGAAAATGGGATTTAATACCTTAAGTCTAAGAATTAATACGAGGGGATTAAATGAGGTGGAAAACAATAGTTAAAGTTACATTTTCAACCCATGTAATTAGAGATGGTTTAAATACACAAATATGACCATTTTAGTAGCCATCAAAGCTATAATAAAATGACTTTTTTACCCTTTCTAAACATCTGAGTTGAATACCATTCTTACTAAACATCTGAGTTGAATACCATTCTTGCAATGACAGAGCAAGCATTTCTTGATCAGTTTCTATGACCAAAAAATCAAATAGCCTAAATGTGCTTGAATTAAAAAAATATGGAAAGGCACACATGATAAAAAATAAACCAAATAAATTAGAGTTCTTCTCCACAACCTACCATATACGTCTTTAATTTTGTTTTAGAAAATGAGGACAAAAATAAAAGAAAATTCAAGAAAGAAAAATGGTAAATTTGCATCCGGTAGGTCGGTTTAAGAGTGTTTTTTCAATCGACCCGACCTGGTCGGGTTACCCATAAATCAAACAAAAACCGACCCTCTATTAAGTAAAACCGACTTGGTCGGTTTGAGCCAGTTTAGGTCAGTTTGGGTTTCAACCAACTCCAAGCTTGCACAATGCACAAGAAGTCAAAGTGCTAATATTATATATAACATTTCAAAATATATTTTCTGAAAATATATATTTAAAACCAAAACATATATACAAATATATATTTTCTAATTTCTGGAAATATATATCTGATATATTTCATAATATATATTTTTTCAGATATATATTTATTATTTAAAACTAAAATAGCTATATTTAACAGATATTTTTTTAGAATATATATTTTTTCACATAACTCGGTTCGGTTCGGTTCGGTTTTGGTTTTAAAATATGGAAACCGAAACCGAACCGAATTATCGATTTATTTATCTTTGCAACCCGAAACCGACTGATAGTGAAGAAAAACCGACCAACTCGAGTTAGGTCAGGCTGGGTTGATTGGTTTGAATTTATTTGTGAACAGCCCTAGCATCCGGATTCAAGATACGTAGTACATACCCAATTACCCACTCCTTTAAAAACTACAGTTCTTTCCTTTCTTCTTTGTTGATATTAGAATTTTACCATAATAGAATTTTTCTTTTTCTTTGACAATGGATGTTTTCATTCTTTAGAATTTTACTATATAAAGATGTCACTTTCATGATTTCATCATCATCATCATCCATGCTTTATCCTAACTATATGAAGTCGGTTATATAAATTAATCCTCTTTCACCAATCTGTTCTAATATTTAAAATCATATCCACTGTATTTTCATAATTGTGATTTGATTAATATTTATTTTATTTTAATTTATTGTATTACTTATAAAATTGTCTTTGTTGTTGTTATTGATTATTCTCATCTATATTGCCTAAAAATATAGTTGTTGGTATTTATATGTTAGGTTTGAGAGGGACTGGAATTGATATGAATCAAGTAGAAGCTCTAATTAAACCCTCTAAGTTAACCCCGTAGTCCATCCCATGCATAGGTATTTCCCCTAGCTATATCTATTACCTTGTACAAAAGGGATAGTGAACCCAATTGTACCTATTACTACTTTATTTGAATATATAGAGGGTTTCATTCTTCCCTAATCCCCTTCGTCAACTCTCAAAATTTCCCTTCAATTTACAATTTACAAACCTTACATTTTATCTTATCTCTTTTTGTATACCTATGTTTGCTTCAATCATTAGTCTCTCTAACTCACACACCCATTAAAGTCCATCAATGTCTAATCCAACTTTCTTTTCTCGTCTTCGTTTTTACTTCGCAGATTGCATGTGCAACATATAATTAATACTTAGGCTGTGTTTGTTTGCAGTGCAATTTTATTTGCACTAATACAAATGTATGGGAGTGCAAATGTAAAAAATGCAGATTCTTGTTTAATTGTGTTTTGGATTTTACTTTATTTTATTTCATGTCTTAATATATTTCTTTTGTACAGAAATCAAATAAAATAAGATAAAATTTGAAACAAAAATATGTCAGAATTTACACAAATCATTTACACTATCATGATTTTGCATCAGTGCAAATTTATTTGCATTGCAACCAAACACAGCCTTAGCAAAAATTTCAACTTCTAGGTTTGGACTAGCAAAAATTTCAACTACATTTGGCTCAATCGCTCAGATTCAAGCCTGTTCCCTCTAAAATTCAACAAATACTAGCCTAGCCTTGCCCCCAAATTGCACTCCTCCTGAAGTTGTAATGTGGACCGAGATACAAACGTGATGTTTTAGAGGCCTACGAGGCGTGCCTCCAAAGCTGAAAGTGGTCCAAACTCCAAGCCTAGTTACAAATCAACAATCTTAGGCTGCATTTGGATCATATGTAGGGGTGACAAATGGATGGGTTGGGTTGGCTGTGGGTTGAAGGCTAACCAATCCACCAATCACCCACACCCATTAGTGGCCCATATTTCTAATATGCAACCCAACCTAATCCACCTTTATTGATCCCATTTGAATTTTTTTTGGGTAAATTACAAAGTCCCCCCCGGTCTATGGGGCTTGTGACAATTATCCACTGAATTTTCATTTATGAGAAAGACCCCCTCATTGGAATTCCATCAACTAATTTCGAAAAAGATTCTTATTCAGCTGTTTAAAATTTTTAAATCGCCAAATTACTATTTTTCTTATTTATTTGAACAGTTTATGATTTGATTAATTTTCTAAATATAATATTGAAATACTCCCAGTTGCTCTAATAGATCCTTGCAGATTTTTGGTTGGATTCATCAAATGAAATGGTAGAGAGGTTTCTCTTTGATAGATAGAAATTTAAAATTTCATTTGGTTTTTCTTGGTTTATTAAAAAAAGAGTGGATAATTTCTATATTTTAAGATGAAGAGAGATGTATCCATTTGAAGTTTGAATAGATTGTTTTTGCTGGACTCTTGAATTATGATGAACTTTGGACCGAAATTATATTGCAATTTTATGAAATGAACTTGAATTTTAAGGATTTTAGTGGATGAGTGTATTTAAAGTGCATTTTCTCCCTATATTGTAAGATTCTTCTAATAATTTTCTTCATGTCTAAAAAGAATTTTTCCTTCTAAAAATAAAGATTCCATCTCTTGAAAATGAAGGACACCAAATGCATGAAGATGCTTGTAACACTATATCTTTTACTCACCTTCGCTCGGTTGTCTAGTTTTCTTTTGTCCAACATTTCTAGTTTTAGCTTTTACTTGCTTTCTGAAAGAAATGATTTTTTTTCAATTATGACTTATTGATTGAGTTCTACGTGATCAAGGAAAATTTTCTCAACCTACCTGTGTTCCCCCATTTCTTTAGCATTTATCTTGCTTGTGCCATAAGTGCTAAAATAGTGTTACAGTACTTCTACATGATCAGACCATTTTTTTCCCATTTCTTTATGCTGTGATTGGTTGCAGTGCAACTTTATTTGCACTAATACAAATGCATAGGAGTGCAAATGAAAAGAATGCAATTTTTAGTTTAATTTTTTTTGGGGTTTTAATTTATTCTATTTCAGGTTTTATTTTACTTCATATGTACTGAAATCAGACAAAAATAAGATAAATTTTGAAACAAATTAAAATAAATCAAAATTTAGACCAAACCATTTGCACTACCACAGTTTTGCATCATCAATGTAAATAAATTTGCATTGCAATCAAACACAGCCTTAATGTTTATCTATGTTTCTACCCCTTCCCTCAAAACACAAATGAATTAGCCGTCAAGAATTTAAAGAAACTTGTTTTTCTATGTTAGTGAAATGATTCTTGCTATTTTAGCTGATTTCATTTGGAGAAAATTAAGGTATTTTTGGGTCAACTAGGGTTTAAGAGAAAATGGGTGAAAAGAAAAAAATAATGAAGGTTGTGTTTGGTTGTAGTGCAAATTTATCTGCACTAGTACAAATGAATGGGAGTGCAAGTGTAAAAAATGCAAATTCTTGTTTAATTTTGTTTTGGACTTTACTTTATTCTACTTCATGTCTTAATTTTCTTCATTTTTACTGCAATCAAACAAAATAAGCTAAAATTTTAAATAAAAACATGTCAGAATTTGCACTGCCATGGTTTTGCATCAGTGCAAGTTTATTTACATTGCAACCAAACAGAGCCAAAAGTTCAGTTGGGTATTTGATAATTTAATGCATTTTGCCATCTAACTTAACGGTCAGGGGGTATTTTACGTGAAGTGAAAGTCTAAGGGGTCTTCATCACAAATGAAATTTCAGGGGGTAATTGTCACTAACCCCATCGTAAGGGGGTCTTTTTAATTTTGTATCCACCCATTTGAATATTTAAACCCATGTAAATACATTCTTATTAAGGAAAAAATTCCGGCTTCTATGGTGTCACATATCCCTATGGATCGGATTGATTCACCAAACACAATAATTAGACTTGATTGAAGATAGAGGAGAGAAAGGAGAGTTTATATGGTGAAGAGTACTTTCCCGGCCCAATCAACGTTAAATCAATTCAACAATGAAGATCATAGTTGTGAACAACTAGCATGGGGTTTGAAATCGTGGACGCTTTTTGAGACGGTTTTCAAGAAAAAATGTCAATGCTTTCGGGACCCGTTTTTCACAAAAAACACTTCTTTCACGTAGGCAGTGAGTAACACTATGCTATTTGGTAAGGTGATTTTCATCACTATTTTTCATATATGTGCTGACAGGTAAGCACCACCGTTTTTTGAGGCATGCCTGATTTTTTAATAATCGGCTGAACCAAACAATGAGATACATGGGCGTTTGTTGAAACACCTATGTGGATCCAACGTGGCACCGTATTTTTTAAAAACGGCCACGGTTTCAAACATCCCGTAGATGTTCTTGTGCACCCAAATGATGGAACATTTTCAATTTCCACCTACAAACCCAAAGTAGATTTATTTGGGCACATTTATTTTTTAGAGCCCAAGCAAAAAAATCATTCATTTTCCCTCTTTTATTACTAGTAAGTGTGCACGTGCTTTGCATATGACAACTTTTTATGATGATGATGATAATAGTAAATAATATGATTTCAAAATTTTCTACAATTTTTTTATATTTCTGTCTATAAAAATTATTTTTATTTATCACACTTATTTTTCTTTAATATGATGAATATATATCATATTAGAGAAGTGTCCAAATGTATTTTACAATTTTTTTTTGTATTTATATACTTTTATGTGTTTTTATCCTTTTATTATTATTTAACTATGACACCAAGGGTTGACACATTTTGACCCAAAAATGTTGAATTGTTGATTTACCACCAAACATGAAAATTATTCTTTGTCACACTTATTTTTCTTTAATATGGTTAATTAATATAAGATTCTGAGGGTGCGCGATCTAGATACTCCTAGCTGGAAGATGATCCGAACTCCAGTTGCGCGACAAACTGGACCAAGCTGCAAAATAGTAGATCAAAGAACTTGGGGTGGCTAACCCGGCGAGGTCGTTCCGATGCTTAAGTCAGTACTATACTGTGGATGCGAGCTGAATACTTGAGTGCTTGAATGCTAGTGAGTAAATAATCACGCGTACATTTGCCTTGGGGTTTCATGTCCTTATATAATGGAGTAGTCGTGGGCCTTACGAAAAAAATTTGGGATCTCCGGGTTGTGCGAATAAGATCTATTCCGTTTTTTAAGGAGAGCAATGTGTTGATAAGGTTTATCATTTACCTTCGATTCAGGCAAAACTAGGAAGAGTCTCGTCGTGATCCGAGAAATTCGGGGTCCGTTGGGGAGGCCTTTGGAGTCGATTACTAGCGTTTTGGCTCTTTAGCTCCGAACAGGTACTTCGGTTCTTTAGTCCTAAACTGGATTGGGTGTCGAGGTGTCTCTACGCCGAGGTGGTTTTTGGGCCAAGGAGGCTGAATATCCGATCCCGAATGTTGCAGGCTGGGTTCGTTTGGTTGAGTTATCACCCCTCGAGCAAATCGCATCTACATGTCCCCTTCTTACTAGGTCGTGCCAAATCACCCTTCATCAATTGCCCCCCACTCCCAGTGCCAGGGGTCCCGACTCTGTGCGGAGAGTTCATGACGAATCCAGGTGGGTTTGGCACGAAGTCTAGGCGCCTTGGAAGGCGAACCGCTGGTCGGACCTGTTCAATCATCTAGCTCAACCACGAAATGACCCAGATCGCGTCTCGGTCACGCGCGGATGTCATAAACCACTAATCGTAACATGGGTACCTCAATCTCTGCCGGGATCACCGCCTCTATGCCATAAGTGAAGTTGAAGGGGGTCTCATCCATCGCAGTCTTGATAGTAGTTTGGTAGGCCCAAAGGACACTGGGCAGTTTGTCTACCCACAATCCCTTGGCTCGAGTTAAGTGAGCTTTCAGTCCGCGAAGTATTGCCCTATTAGTTACTTCTGCTTGTCCGTTCGCTTGGGGGTGTGCCACCAAGGTAGAGTTTTGTTGAATTCCCATCCCGATACACCAGTTTTGAAACTTAACATCTTCGAACTGCTTCCCATTGTCGGATATCAACACCCGAGGTAGTCCAAAGCGGCATACTATGCTTTTCTAAAAAAAATTATGTATGTCATGAGTTGTGATCATTACCAAGGGTTCGGCTTCCACCCACTTCGTAAAATAATCTACTGCTACAGCCAAGAACCTCCTCTACCCTTTTGGTGGCGGAAAAGGACCAAAGATATCGATTCCCCACTATGTAAAAGGCCACGGGCTGGTTAGGTATTTCAAATCATCAGCAGGTTGGTGGTAGATGTTGGCATGCCTCTTACACTTGTCACACTTTTTGACCAGATCGAGTGCATCTTCCTTCATTGGGCGCCAATAATAGCCTTGCCTTAACACTTTCTATGCGAGGGCTCTACCCCCCAAGTGTCCACCGCATAAGCCTTCATAGGTGTCGCGAAATACATGCTCAGCTTCTGAGGGTCGCAAGTAGCGCAAGTAAGGGAGCATGAAGGATTTTCGGTACAACTATCCGTCTATGAGGACGTACTTGGATGGGTGGCGCTCTACCCTTTGACCTGCATTACGTTCTACAGGTAGGGTCCCGAGGAGTAGATAATTCGCGAGTGGGTCGATCCAGCTCGGTTCCTCTTGTGACACAGGAGCGACCTCTTCTGCCCCCCCCCCCCCCAAAAGTGTTGGGGCGAGGTAAGTCCTCTATGTACACATTTCGCATAGTGTTGCTGCTCGTGCTTGCTAGACGTGACAAGGCATCGACCTCAGCATTCTCAGACATTGGAATTTGTTTGATAAAGCAGGAGACGAAGCTGTGCAGGATCTTTTTGACTTTGGCCAAGTAAGCTGCCATAGTTGGGTCACAGGCTTCGTACTCACCAGTGACTTGGTTGACCACTAGTTGTGAGTCGTTGCTCACGATGAGGTGCTTTGCTTTCATTTCCCTTGCTAAGGTTAGCCCAACAATCAGCGCTTCATATTCTACCTCGTTGTTTGATGCCTCGAATCTAAACCAGAAAATATACTCCAGCTTCACCTCGCTTGGGTCGTACAGTATCAGTCCTGTGCTGCTTCCCTACTAGTTGGACGAGCCATCGACAAGGAGGATCTAGGGCTCCTCGTCCCAGGTCGATTCCACTCTAGCTGGGGCTGGCACCGCACTAGTTGAGGATCCCGTCGTGTGAGCAAGCTCGGTCAACTCGGGGGTCGTTGCGTTGAACGTGCACTCTGCTACGAAATCTGCCAAAACCTGGGCTTTGATTGCTAGTCGAGGCTCATACCGAATATCGTATTCACTCAGCTCGATGGACCACTTCGTTAATCTTCCAAACACCTCAGGCTTGAGCAAAATATACCTCAGGGATTTGTTGGTGAGAACAACAATAGTATGGTCCTAGAAGTATGGGCGAAGTTTTCAGGCTGCTATGATCAGTGCGTATGTTAGTTTCTCGATTTCCGGATATCTAGTTTCTGCATCTTGCAAAATTTTACTAACATAGTATATGGGTCGTTGAACCCAACCTACTTCTTTGATCAGTATTGAACTAACCACTTCATCGCTCGTAAAGAGGTATAGTTTTAACACGTCCCCTTCTTCGGATCGAGTTAAAATTGGGGCAGTACCTAAGTACCTTTTCAACTCGTCAAAAGCAAGCTGACACTCTTCAGTCCACACGAAATCCTTGCTCTTTGTATAGCTTTAAAAAAGGGTAGGCACCAATCTACCGATTTAGACATGAAGCGGCTCAGGGCAGCTATTTGGCCAATCAGCCTCTGGACCTCTTTTATTTTCCGAGGTGGTCTCATATCGATGCCACGTCGATTGACTAAATAGCGTAGAAATTTACCCGAAGTGACTCCGAATATGCATTTATTCAGATTTAATTTCATGTTATATCTTCGTAAAATTTGAAAAACATCTTTTAAGTCATTCAACAAAGAATTTGAAAACTGGGTCTTCACGACCATGTCAACATAACATTCTACTTTATTACCGATTAACGGCTCAAAAATTTTATTTACAAGGCGCTGGAATGTTGCCTCAGCATTTTTCAATCCGAAGGGCATGACCTTGAAACAATATAACCCGAGCTTAGTTATGAATGCGATCTTGTCTTCGTCAGCGGGATCCATCCTAATCTGATTGTAACTGGAATAGGCGTCCAGAAAGCTCAGCAACTCATGCCCTGAGGTCGCATCCACTAATCGATCAATCTTGAGCAACGGAAAGCAGTCTCTCGAACAGGCTCTGTTCAAGTTCATGTAGTCGACACACATGCACCATTTGCCATTGGCTTTTTTCACCAGAACTGGGTTAGCCACCCAGCTCGGGTAATGGACTTCTCTGATGAAGTCTGCCACGAGGAGATTCCCGACTTCTTCATCAACTGTCCTCCAACATTCCGGAGCAAGGTTGTGTTTCTTTTGTCTTACTGGCCTGATAGCTGGGTTTGAAATTGTTTGCTGATCGAGACACTGATCTAATGAGTTTTGGCTGGTTTGACAATAGAGACTAGTATGTGGATTGTTTCTTCTTTCGGGGCAGCACGTTCGTTGGTATTCCATCGGTCGCTCGAGCTCGACATCCTCTACCAGCTTTGTTTTTCCTTTTAAGGCAACCACATAGCATTTGCAAGATTCGAGCTGGTCACCTCGCACGACTCCCACTCCGTAATCAATTAGGAATTTTATCGCTAAGTAGTAAGTGGATACTATCGCACGTAAACCATGCGTGATAGGCTGACCTACTATTGCGTTGTAGGGGGAGGGAGTCGTGACTACCAGGAACGTGTACTCAAATTGCACAATGTTTGGCCACGTGCCGACTTCCACGGGGAGTGGGATTCGACCAAGAGGTCTGACCTCCTCGCCGCTGAACCCTATCAGAGACGTATCTACCAGTTTTAAGTCGCTCTACTATAACCATAAATTGTCAAAGGTCTCCTTGAAGAGTATGTCTGTTGAGCTGCCTGAGTCCATTAAGATGCGTTTTACCTCGAATTCGTTAATCCTTATCTTCACCACTAAAACATCATAGTGAGGGTACTGGATCCCGCGCGCATCGTCCTCAGTGAAGTAGATGAAGGGATTAGAGATCCATCATATGGACGGCCGAACCCTGCAGGTAGGTTGGGCGAAATTTCAAAAATTTCCTCTCCCCTTATCTGGAAATCACATTCCCTGTTTTAGAAAATCTGCATTTTCAATGATCAATCTTGAACCATAAATCAAACCAGAAACAAGACAATGATATAACTGATACAGAGAAACAATATCTCCCAATGGATATGTACACACCCAAGGAATGAACCAAAAACTACTCCCACTGAATATGGCGCAGTGTAGAATGGAGCAGAATAAAAAATGTTCGTCCAACGAACCGAACCCTTCACAAGAATTCGCTAGAGGTTGTGAGCACAACTTCATATCAGCCTTTCTCCAAAGGTTGATATCAAGATTCAAACTTGATCATTCCTACTTGGAAGAGGAGATCGAACTGGCAGTTATGGCGGCGGCAAGGAGGCGGCAATGAGAAAATAGCTCAGTTTCACTGGGTGCTATGTTCTCTCTCTGAATTGAATGTGATGATCTTCTAAAAGTTGTTGCCCCCTTTCTCCTTTTATAACCTTAAAGGGATCAACTCCTAATCTCATTAGGAGTTGTTGATCCAAATCATATTTGGATGTGAATTCCCTTTAAGTGATAAGGATAAACATTTATCTTATCTACAGATTAGATCAGCCATCTCCTAATCTTATCAGGAGGTTTCCAGATCTGAATCTGTATTCAGATCTGGACTCTCTAAATGGATAGGGTTTTACCCTATCCTATCTGCTAATCTAATCTCAGATTCGCCCGTTTCTTTAACTAATCAAATCAGCCTAGTTCGAAATGAGTTTTAGGCCCAATAAGTATATGTGATCATTTAGCCTTCCAAACTGCTGTCCAATTGGGCTTCCTCGTATGGCGTGGGACCTAAGCATTGATCTACACATCAGCCACAAGGGTTCGGCCCAGCCTTTGTTACAATGCCTAACCGAATTCACTAGAAAACCCAATGAACCACCTGAGTCCATCACATGGATTCTATGGGCTCAACACTTACACTAAGTGGTCCCTAGGCCAAGCCACCTTGTAACACTCAAGGACTGTGGGTAGATGCAAGATTAGTCCATTAGATATTACCCTCAATGGTCTTACACWTAACCTCTCAACTCATAATGATCATACACTGCCCGACAAGAGAGGATCTCTTCCTCGGCTACAAGGAACAGTGTTGCACTCTCTACTCACATGGATCCCAAGAATTAAAACACTTTTGCATACGTTTTGAAACCGTATAAAATACATTTTACAAAACAAATTTCAACGATTGAAATCGGCTGTCGGCAGTCTTGGTTTCCATCAGAGAAAGTGCATCCCCGATCATTACCTTTTTCCGACAAAGGGGTTGATCCTGTCACTATGATCACCCACTCAAATGAATTCTCAGACTGTCCTAACATATTCACGTTTTGACCCCCTCTAAAAATCTCACTGATTGGCATATCAAAGACAGCCCAATCCGACACCTAATGCAGTATCATAATCGAGTCCAAGAGTCAGGTGTAACTTTCCAGTTTTGCCCACTAATCACCAAGGTCCAAAGCAATACTGAAAATCTGGTCTGGTTCAGGGTTTCAAGTAAACATCTACACTGTATGTGCTTAGGGTCTCACAGTGACAGCTGAGACAGGCCACCCCAACACTTGGCAGTACACCAGTGTCAGCCTTATCAGGATAAATCTCCCCAGACTTATCCAACGGCCGTGAACATTCTAAACTAACACGAGTCTCATTAAGTATCAAGTTTAAGGGTATTACACAAAAACACACCAGAAAACATGAATCAAATATATACTTTATTCATTTACAATAAATGTCATAAGTACATCAAACTTATTAGAGCTAAGGGCATACAACTGTCTAACAGTAGATCGATTCTTCGAGTTGAGGTCGCTTTGGCGGGTTTTCACCTTCGTCCTCCAATTCGCGGACCGAAGTCCTCCCAGCTATCGATGTACATCCAACAATGATGGACCTACCGAGGATCATGTTAATTACCTCGCGGACTGGTCTTTCCTCTAGCAACTGTCGTGATGGTTGCTCATTCTGCCTGTTGACCTCAAGGCCATTCCTCCTCTAATCCCCCTGTTGGTCTGCTTGCCCCCTCTCTTCTCGCAATATGTAACTCTTTAGGTACCCGCGGCGCATAAGTTCCTCGATCTTATCGCGAAGATTCCTGCAATTCTTCATGTTGTGTCCATGATCTCGGTGAAAATAGCAATAGACATTTGGGTTTCTTGTTGTCGGGTCTCCCCTTAACCTAGAAGGTCATTTGACAAAGGAGGAATCTTTAATAGCTATTAAGATTTCTCTTGGCTTAGCATTCAAAGGAGTATAGCTCGTTCTCTCCACGGGTGGGGTCCTAGACCGCCGACCTGGCTTGTGGTGTACGAGGGGGACCGACTTCTTGACTTGCTTCTTCCCCTGCTCAGGGACTTGCTTTTCTTTCTTTTCTACCCACAATTGCTCGTTCCTTCATTCTCTTTCTTCCTCTTTTCCGATGGTGGATGTCAATCTTTTGGTTGATCTCGTCCTCGGTACCAATGAACTGATCTGCCAACTTGAAGAACTCGGTGATATCTTTTGATTTGTTGGCTACCATGTGCTATTTGAACTCTTTATAGGTGATTCCTTTCTTTGCCGCAATGAGTCGCACCGCTGGATCGAGATCCGATATCTGCAAGCAAATATCGTTTAAGTGCTTTATATAGCTTCTGTTCGATTCTCCTTCCCTTTAAACCATGTTCAGAAGGCTTTCTTCCGACTTCGGGCACCTCTTGCTGATAATGAAGTGCGCAGTAAACAAGTCGGCAAATTGGGACCAGCTTTTAATGGAGCCCGGCACAAGATTCAAATACCAAGTTCAAACTACCCCCTAAACGTAGTGGAGAATGCCACACACATGCAGGACTCGTCAACCCCAACTAAGTGCATCTGAGACCGGAAGGAACCCACATGATCGTTGGGGTCAAACGACCCATCATACTTGTCTAACGGGGGCACATTGAAATCTTTTCGGCATCGAAGTTGCCAAGAGTTTGGGAGACAAAGGAGATGACTAGCAAAATAATGAAGACGCAGTCTTCGTAGTCACCGAGCTCACTTCTTCCTTTTCTTTGGCTTGCTCCACTTACTGGCCTAGCTTCGTCGGTGGACTATTTCTGGCAGAGGAGCAACGTGTCTTGCGACGCCGTCGCAACTATTTCTTCATCGATTCGGCGTTGGTACTACTGATTTCGATCTGGTTTGGTATTTCGGCATCACTATGGACATTATCGCAAGGTAAATCCTAGTTCCTTCTTACCAGGTTCTCTTGGTTGTAAGGTTCGCATTGACTATCGTGAGGAACGGAGGGTCCTTCAATTTCGCACGTCGAACTCTGGGCTAGTTATTATCTCACGAGCCATTATTTTCCTACTGGGAGTGCCGAGGTGGATTGGCCCTGTTGAGTTGACTATCCCCGGGCCTATTTCTAAAATTTCCTTGCGAGACTGGAGGCAAAACCTGACCATTGGGAGGAACCAACACTTGTGAGTTACCCTCACCCCGATGGGGGATTGGTTGACGTTCTGGCTGGTTCTAGGCCGATTCGGGTTCTGGCCCTGACGCAACCCTAGGTGCCAAGGTGGAATCAGCTGTTGGTTCGGCTGTAGTGGTGGGAACTGCTGGTACAGATAGTATTGTTGATACTGTTGAAACTGTTGGACATGTTACATCTGGATTTATATTGCCCGAACGCACTGAATGAGGTCATAGAATTAGGAGTGCCCGATTCCAAGAGGGACCACAAATGGCTCGAAGAAAGTCGCACCCACTATGGGAAGCGAAACACTCACTTGCGTAGTGCCCTTCGATACGAACAGTGACGGGACTCCTGAAACTGTAAAAGGAATAGTAAATTAGCCAATGCATACTGTAGGACCTTGGGGGAAGGCTGATTGCTGATCTTGCCCCCGATAATGTTCATCTTGATACTTTTTCCGGTGTTGCTAGAAGAATCCATTGGGATAAATTAAAAAATAAAATTACAACTAAAGTTGGGATGACCTTTCGATCGTTTCCCACAGACAACGCCAATTGATGGTGCGCGATCTAAATACTCCTACCTGGAAGACGATCCAAACTCCAGTTGCATGGCGAGTTGGACCAAGCTACAAAATAGTAGATCAGAGAACCTAAGGTGTCTAACCAACGAGGTCGCTCTGATGCTTAAGTCAATACTATACTGTGGATACAAACTGAATACTTGAGTGCTTGAATGCTAAAGAGTAAATAATCACGCGTACATTTGCCTTGGGGTTTCATGTCCTTATATAATGGAGTAATAGTGGGCCTTACAAAAGAGCTTCGGGATCTCCGGAATGTGCGGGTAAGATCTGTTCTATTTTTTAAGGAGAGCAATGTGTTGATAAGATTTATCATTTACCTCCGACTCAGGCAGAGCTAGAATGAGTCTCGTCGTGATCCGAGAAATTCAGAGTCCAGTGAGGAGGCCTTTGGAGTCGATTGCGTGGCGTTTTAGCTCTTTAGCTCCGAACTGGTAGTTCAGTTCTTTAGTCCCGAACTAGATTGGGTGTCGAGGTGTCTCTACGCCAAGGTGGTTTTTGGGCCGAGGAAGCTGAATATCCGAGCTCCGAATGTTGCGAGATGGGTTCGTTTGGCTGAGTTGTCACCCCTCAAGCAGATCGCATCTATGTGTCCCCTTCTTACTAGGTCGTGCCAAATCACCCTTCATCAAATTCGATGAAAAAATTGGAGTTAATAACCTAAATATAAGCAAAATATTATCTTAATGAAAATGAATTGAATAAAAAGAAATGTATTAGTTCAAATTACATTTTATGACCTCACAATTAAAGACTGACCAATTCAAAAATAGGGGTATTTTAATTTAGTCAAATAAAAGTTTCGCACTCTCATTCACACTTTTAATTGTAGATTGGTGTTTCCTATACTATTAAAATTAATGTTGTAGATTTAATTAGTAGAATTTAAGGATGAAAAACAAATATACCTTAAGTATAGAATTTAATGGGAGAATGAGAGTTAATACTTTATATATAGGACTTAATGATAAAGAATTGGATAATAGTTTCATTTCTAGTTGGTTTTAAATTTTATATTCCTTTCCATTATCAATAAAAATATTTTTTATTTATCATAGATGTGCATAATTTTTCTATAATTTTTATGTTTTATTTATTTTTGAATGATTTTTTATTGTTTAACTATGACATCTTGAATTGGCCCATTTGACTCAAAATGGTTGAACCTTACGACCACCTATACAAAAAAATACAGTTTTTTTTTGGGGGGTTGATTGAAAAAATATAAAGTTTTATACTATTTAAAATGTTATGTATTTTTAGTTAGTGGAATTTACTGATGAAAAATAAAAATGCCTTAAATATATAAATCAATGAGGGAAAATGGCATTTAATACTTTAAATGTGGGAATTAATGAAAGGGAATTGAATGAACTTTATAATGGTGTTCAAATTACATTTTTTGCCCTCACATTAAAAGAGGGATCATATTTTAAAAAGAGGGATATTTTTGTTAAGAAAATTTCCAAAAACACAAAATTCTATTCATACTTTTTATACTAATATAGATATAGATATATAGATAGATATATATTAATTTAAGATAAACCAATTTATTTAAAATAGTGATATACCCCAATCGACACCCTATCATTTATGAGTGATTAGGGCACATCATTATTGAAAATACAAAGAAACCCATATTAAATATTATAAAAGTCAAAATATGGGTGTCTTTTGGTCTTTTAATACATATACCTTGAGGAATGATTAAAGCCTTGGTGCCCCCTTAGCAAAAATAAAATGGATGGATCTCACTATGACATTCTTAAGCCTACATAATGGGTGTAATTAAGAAGGATAAGGGGCCATGTCATTATAGCTAAAATGGTTAAACTAGGGTCTATTTGGGTCAAGAAAATAGGGGTTTGGAATTGGAATCAAAATAGTCCATTTCAAGGTATTCCCTTTGTTGGTCTCAAAGTAAGCATGTTTCTCTTAATTATGTTTTAGATAACTAGTAATTAAGCACATGTGTTGCGCGTGAGAATTTTTTTTCTTCATATTAATTACTTGAATTTTAGATACATCATAGTTAAGATAGAAATTGAAAATTAACAAATGTAACAATATGATAAAAACTAAATTTAAATGCTTGTTGTAAATGTGTACGTGCATTGCACGTGGAAGTTTTAAATTATAGTAACACATTATTATTATTATTATTATTATTATTATTATTATTATTAAAGGATGCATGTGTGTTGCACGTAGCAATGTCAAATAATAATAATAATAATAATAATAAACTATATTTATGGGCCTTACTAATAATAATAATATATCATACATTCACAATACCTAGTTAAGTGTGGTCATTTTCTCTATTAGTCAACAAAATGATAAATCATTTTCCCTAACTCCCCTTCCAAATAATGATTGAAAGATAGCAATCAACACTGGAAAATTGTGTACATCAAATAAGAAAAATGTGGGCATCATATCACTCTAAGCCATATAAAACAAAGAAGGCAGTGACAATCTTTGCTGAATTAAAGTAAGATTGGACAATGGAAGAGATTCCAACACTATCTGAATATTCATCATTTGGCCCTTTTATATGTAGATGAGAAATGCAGATTCCAACTTTGTAGATATGTATGGTTTTTGTTGCCAAGAATAAGTGGAGGTATAGTACATACCTATTCATGTCTAAAAATATGACTTGATAAGAAAAAACAAGAACTGAAGGTTGGTCTTGAAATGTGCAAGTACCTATTCGTGTCTAATCATTTCTCTATTTGGACAAATGAGATTGAAGCATAACCTAGGCTGTCCTTGCCTTGAAGTATAAAGAGATTTCCAACTTATCAGCAAATGGATGCAGGATGTAAAGGATCCTTGAACTCTTTGTTACATTATAAGGGAAGCTAGATTTAGGCCTATAGTGTAAAAATCCCATTCATATGAGCAAAAAGATCAGTGTATTCCTTAGATATTTCCTTCACCAGAGAAAGGGTGAGTGGGCAGGTTGTGTTGGAGGCCTGCCATGTCAGGATAGGTTTTAGCTTATTATTTTTTTTTTTTTCATGGGGAAAGATGGTGACTTTGTTTTGGTGTCTTGGTTATTCCAGTATGAGAGTTCTATGTGTATTCTTTTCCCTTCAATGTCAATAGAACTCTCATAATTTGTAGCATAACCATTATGCATTTAATAAAGAACTTGTAAGGCAAGCAATGTGAGGAATCGAGGGAAAAAAACATTCCACCCATACACACTTCAATTGACAAGGAACAAGCTAGCTACCTTGATGGATAGAACTGCATATCTTCAACACTATCGACATGCTCATGATAGATACCATGTGGTCCAACAGCAGGGCTTTCTACAGATTTATCAATAGCAGCAACCTTAGAGGCATGTTTAATGTTTGAGCTCCCAGAACCTGCGGATGTTTCCGTTGCTAAAGCAGTGATATGATCATGAATACTCCAGAGAACAACTGACCTATCTTTTCCTGTCATAATAATAATAGTAACAATAACAATCTTGGTATGAAGTTTATTGATTGTTGAAGAAAAATTTGATACAATGCTAATATAGGAAAAAAGGGAAAGATCAATTTCAGTAATGTAGTATAGAGGACAAGGAAGCAATTGAAACCCAAAGATGTTAGCTAGAAACAAGTCATTCAAGTAAAAATAAAAAAGTGCCTCGATGCCTAATCATATCCTAGGTGCAGTGTACAGGAAAAGGAAAATAAGCACAAAAATAGGAACACAAGTTCTACATCAAACAAAATTAAGGACCATTTGATAACAGCTGAAGTAGCTGAAATGAATGGCTTGTTGCTTTGTCTTTTAGTGAATAAGTTATTAAGGGGGTGTGAGCTTATTAATGGTTAAAGCTGAAGTTGGGTTGACTATAATATGCTTGAAGAATTTATTAATTAATTATTTTATCCACACATAAGACAAACCAACAAGGCATTCAGTTCACTTCAACCATTATCGAATGACCCCTAAGTATGCCATTAATAAAAAGCGACAATTAACATTCAGACAAATAATAGTAGAAAGGGGAAAAACAATTTCATTATAGTAACCATGATTAGTCACATATTACAACAGAAAAAATGAAAAAAAAAATCCAGAGCAATGATAATAACGATGATAACAAAGAAATCATTGATTTGTATACCATGCAAAGAAAATTTGTAGTAGAAAAATAAAAGCAATTTCATTATGGGCACCATAAAATAACTTAATCTTCTTTCTACATAACTGTGTAGTAGTCATATAATAAACAAAAAATGTGAAAAATAAAATCTAGAACATTGATAATAATAATAATAATAATAATAATAATAATAATAGTAATAATAATAAAAGAATCATTGATTTGTATACATGCAAAGAAGTCCACCAATAGGTTACAAATCCACACTAACAACGACTATCGGTAGGCAAAATTTTCATACCACCAGACAGCACAAAAGGCTCTCTGTTGGGCACATGGCAAGTGCAAATTCTGCATTGTCAATATCTGCAAATTAATGGATTCTTATGTACACTACATACAAAAATTCAAAAGAATAGAGTGAATAATACAACAATAAAAGTCAGTCTCATAGTGACAGAAAAACCTGAACTGAAAAAATAAACTAATACTAACAAGCAAATAAAAGTCAGTGTCATGCAATACAACATGACAATTAGGTTGAGCCTCAACATCCCATATGAGAACCTAATTCACAAGTTTCATGAACCTAACCTACAGCAAGTTTCACCAATTTACCCATATGAGAACCTGATTCACAAGTTTCATGAACCTAACCTACAACAAGTTTCACCAATTTGGTAAAATTAGAAATAAGTGGAACCAATATAATTTATTTGTGGATAAAATAGGGGTAACAATAATAAAACAGATCCTAAAGGAAATTGTTGTTCTTGTCAAAGACAAAATCATGCTTCCCTTTTTTTAAGTTATTGGAATACCTTCGCAAGCCAAGACCAACGAGCTCACCATTTCGGTTTCTATTACAATTCAAGTGAGAGACAGGGAAGAATTTGTAGGAAACAGGGAAAGAATTCATGGAAGACAGGGAAGACGGAAGAGTTCATGGGAGACACAAAGTTGGCATTCTATTTCTATTATAATCCAATATACAGTTTGGAATTCATGGGAGACAGAGGAAGAAAGTGTGGGAGAGAGGAAAGATTTTGGTTCAAAAGGGATATGACATAAATACCCTCTATATGCATAGACAGGAGGGGGGTAGAACCTGTCTAGTGAAAATTTCAGAAAAAAGAGGGATATTCGCTCTTTTGTAAGTAGTATAGATGAGTTGTAATCTATTATATTGGTTCTATTACTAATCAAACAAATTATAAGATTAGTAATTTGTGTGATCATGGGGATGATGAGGAAATGACTAAAATGAAAACTATGGGATAAAAAATAAAAAAAAAAAGCTTGTCTATAAATCCAAGAAAATACTCAATTGAAACATGCATATTCAAAGATATAATCCAAATAATTCTCTTCTCACAGGACCTCAAAGAAACTTCTTCCCCATTTGGCATCCAAAATATCATAAAGTTAGGGCACCTCAAATAAACTTCTGCTTTGCGTCACATCCAAAATGCTCGAGGTTCTAGATGGAACGTTACTTGAAAACCAGAACTTGGACAAAGTTCATTAATAGAAAACTAAAACCAAGAGGGCAACCAATAAATGGAACATTACATAAAATCTAAAGCCAAGACTTTTTTTTATACATCAAGCTAAAATGAACTTTGATTCTTAAATATTATCATAATTATTTCAATTATCCTACTCCAATATCTTGTGAACACATTTAAAAGTAACATACTTAGACCTAGGAAGTACTCATGGACAAAGACACATGCAAGAGATATTTGACATGAATTACCTTCCAAAGCCCATCATTGAGATAATGCATGTTGTCCACACCAATTCCTTTGTTGATAGCTCTTATGTCTTTCATTGACATTTTTGTAAAGCCAATTGCAAGTGTGTGTTTCTTTCCTTCAGCCATAATGGCCATGGGAGTTTCCTCTGGCACGCCAACATCCAAAGCACCATCAGGAGATGTAAGGCCAAGACACATTATGTTTGCACTAGAAAGGACAAATTTAATTGGACCCCTATCTACTTGTAACTTTTTCATAATATCAGGATATTGATGAAGAAGCCGTAACGTTGGCACGAAAGGACCATTACAAATGTCGAAAAATAGTGGGGATTCACCACAACTAGATTTAGACGATTTTGGCATTTGGCAACAAAGAGAGGTGATTTCGTTGGTAGAAAATCATCCAAAACTGGCTCTAGGCCTGGGTACTCATCTGCAATAATTTGTTGGATCTTGCACTTCACAGATGCTTTCACTTGATTTTGTGAAGATACATCTTTAGAAGAGAACCTCTTGAACATGTTCGCAGGTTTAGACAAAAATGGAGAATCACTGATTCCCATCCAAATCCAAGACTAACTCTGCAATATAACCACAAAACCAGAAGAAAACCTAATAAATTAAAAAATTAAAAAACAAGGGGGCAACAAATAAATAGGAAGCGATACAACCAAAGCCGGTTTTTTTTTCAATTATTAGTAATTGAACTGGTGTTTTTCAAGCCACTTCATCCAAAATACAACAATTTTCCTAAAGAAGGAGGTTTGGCCTTGTCGTCCACTGTTTCCTCTTTTAGAAGGAGCATATTCTTTTTCTTTTCCAGGACTGTGGAGATTTCAAGGATGCAGAAGAAAGGAAGAGTATCAAATGGTTTGCTTCTTCTCCTGTTCCAACCTGCAATTATCTTGTGCCACAAGAGACACCACAACACCTAGCCAACCCCTTGTTGACAGAGGAGAAGGAGAAACACGAGACACCATAACACGTGAAATTAGGTGAATTTTCTTTTAAAGAACCATTACTGGGGAAAATGGTCAAGGAAATCGATGGGCTGAGAGAGCTTACCTTGGCAACGATAACGAAGGAAAAAAAGAAAAGCCATAGGTAGAAGTTTAGGAAACTGATAGGGTAAGAGCATCAAGAAACTACCATCGCAGAGAACAAACCCTCTTTTGAAAACTGATGGGATCATGAGAAAACTCTAACAAAGACACACATAGAGAGAATCACATATAATGCTAAATGAACAAACCCTTGATGAAACCCTTTGTTGTCCTCGCAGAAACTCCCTCCGATGATGCCTTTTACCAAATAAACTTTAAATGAAAATATGAGAATGACATATTTGCCATTTATGCTTTTTCCATTCAAAGTTTAAAATGGGGTATTCTCTGTCCAATGAAAATTCCAGAAGCCAATATACCCCATTCGCAATTTTATAGATAGTATAGGTTTGGAAAACAAACTCGGGAACCGGAAGTCTTTTGCTCTTTCTTCTATTGGGAAACAAATTCTTATTCAATCTGTTTTACAATCCTCCCCTTAACATGTCATGTCGGCTACGTGAAAACCTTCCCAAAAGGGCACCAGCCTGTAAGTGAAAACTCCGGCAACCAGCCTACAAGGTGAAAACTCTGGCGGCTAGCCTACAAATAGCATCTAAGTTTACAAATTTGGCATCTAGCTTGTAAATCCGGCATCCAGCTTGAAAATCCGACAACCAACCTATATTTTGATACATGATTCAGGGCCATGCAAATTATCCTGCTTTCAGATCCAATGTGCCTACTAGCACATACTACAACTTGGAGACATCAATTGTTCGATGAAAGGTCGAAGTCAAGAAATTAGCGCATTGCATACAGAAATTGTGGTCAAGTACCTCCCTAGTCTTCTACCTCTGTTTTAATCATGCTAAGAATACTTCCTTGGAATGTTAGAGGGGGAAATAGCCCAAAAACCCATAACCACATCAAACATTTGGAGAACAAAAAAAACCCAGATGTCTTGTTTCTTTCATAACCCAAATTATCAACGGAAGGGAACAAGAAGCTAACTAAGTTCTTAAATTATCAGAATCATGCGTTTGTTGAGGCTCAAGGGCATACAGGGGGTCTATTATTTTGGAAAAATGACTTGCAAGTGTCAATCAAAGATTCCAATGAAAGATTCATAAGAGCCAGCATATCAAATACGGGAAATTTTCTTCATCTACGGGCATCCTCGTAGAGAGAGCTGAGCCGAGTTTTGGGAGAAAATGAGGCAAATTCCTAATCTCAAAAATACCCCATGGGTTTTAATGGGAGACATGAATGATTTGATGACGCTTAAAGACTAAAATGGGAGAGCTTCAAAGTCCCACAACTCATCTAAACAAATGGAAAGAACAACTAATTTTTTTGCCTTACAAGACTTGGGGTTTATAGACCCTCCCTATACATGGACAAACGGTCAATCAGGAGGGAAGAAAGTGTAGAGATGGTGAAATTTACCCATACGGTTATTTTTGTACTTTTACTTTTCTTTGTTGTATATTTATTCTTTGTATTATCTCTCTTATACAATAAAGGCAGATTTGTCCTTTTACAAATTTAATATATCTTTTAGTGTATCGATTGACATAATGTGTCACACCCACCATTCGGTTGTTCTCTCTCTGTTTGTCTCTCTCTTTCTAACTTTCGAACTGACTACATGATATCAGAGCAGGTCACGACCTGAACTTCACTCAACACCTTGGTTACTACTGATTCAAGAACTCCTTACCAGTATTTGGAAGTTCTTGATTATTTTGTTTATTTCACTTCCTAGATCGGTTATAGATCTGAACTTTATAGATCTATTTTCCAAACTGTTGTGCCACTGGATTCAATCCTTTTTCATGTCTCCCTATAGAGACATCGGATCAGCCTGAAATTTTAGATCTGGTGTCGCCTAGAGCATATCTATCGAACCTCTTTGGTTTGGTTTGGATCGGTTTTTTCTTTAAGGGATTTTGATCCACTTTTCAGTTCAACAGAACTCTACAGTTGCCTTTTTTGGACATCAGCTGAAAGGTATTCTTCTTTTCTTCTTTGGTTCGAATTTCTTTTGGTTTCTGGAAGTGTGTGGTTTTTCCCTTTGTCATTCGATGGCATCATAAAGGATGAATGTTCTTCCTATTAAATTCAACATACGAACAATGCACTATGGAAGTTCAATTTTTAGTTCCATATCAAAGCTAAGGGTCTTTGGGGGTACCTAAATGGATTTGTGTCTAAACCTGATGACTCTGACATTAGAGGACATAATCAGTGGAAGATCAACAATGCAAAAATTGCGTCATCGATTCTAGGCTCAGTCAAAACTGATATTTCTATCCCTATGAGAGGGTATAGGACAGCCTATGAGATGTATCAATACCTTGAGAAAGTTTATTAGCAGTCGAATACCTCTAGACAGTATAAGATAAATGTTGACATTTTTTCTTACTATCAGGGAGATAGAAAGTTTTAGGAGTACTATATCAGGTTCATTAACCTTTGGACAGAATATGAGTTAATTCACATGGGAGATGATCCTTCAGACTATTGTGTTAAATATATGAAGGAACACTTTGACATGAGAAAAATTACGCATTTCCTAATGCATCTAAGGCCAGAATTTGAATTCGTCCAATCTAATATCCTAAGTCGATGAACACTTCCTGACTTACATACTATTCTTGGGGAGATTTTGAGGGCAAAAACTAGATTGACTACTCAGACTGCACTAGATGAAAGGAATGATTCCAACAATGATGTTGTCTTCTTGGCAACTAAACCAAAGAGGAAGAAGGATTTCTCTAAGATACAGTGTTATGAATGCAAGGAGTATGGGCATGTTGTCTCCCATTGTAAGAATAAAAACGCATACACCTATTGCAAGCAAATCGGCCACATCATCACTAAATGTCCTACCCGGTCGTAGAAAGGTAGTGGTCCAAATTAGAAGAAAGGGAACTATAAGGTCTATCAGACTATTGTAGATGGTTCAAATGCCTCCTCCTCTATCACTTTTGTAGCTAGCCAAAACGACACCACCAATGGCATGTCTCAAGAAAGGATTTGATAGCTCATGTCCTCGGTCATCTCCTTAATGTTTTTTGCTATCGGTCTATCTGGTAAATCACCAACCTATTGCCCTTCACTGAACCACCTCTGGAATATAGACTCGGGAGCCTCTAACCACATGACAGGGGCTACTCTTGGTTAGTATCCCAAACCCCATCTTCCCAATAGACATATTATTACTACAAACAGTGAGAAACTTAACACACTTGGTTATGATTATTTGTATTTATCTACCTCTAAATCATCTCCGTTTCATTTATCCAAAACTCTATTTGTACCTAAACTCACCACCAATTTGATTTCTATTAGCCAACTTGTAGAGGAATGTAATAATGTCTCATTTACTTCTGATGGTTGTTTGATACAGGACCGGCAAACTGGAGAGGTTGTTATACAGTGTATGCCCTTAGCTCCAATCAGATTGATGTACTTTTTGACATTTATTGTAAATAAATAAAATGCATAATTGATTCATGTTATTATGGTGTATTTCTGTGTAATACCCTTAAACTGGACATTTATGAGACTCATGTTAGTTTAGAATATTCACAACCATTGGATAGACCTGGGGAGGTTTATCCCTGCCAAGGCTGATACTAATATGCTACCAAGTCAGTTGGAGTGGCTTGTCTCAGCTGCCAGGGTAAGACCTGAAGCACATATAGTGTGGGTTTGCTTGAAATCCTGAACCAGACCATTTTCCAATTATGCCCTAGACCTTGGAGACAGATGGAAAAAACTGAAAACTTACACCTAACCCCTAGACTTGATTATGGTACTACACTAGGTGTTGGATTCGGTTGTCTTTAATATGCCAACCAGTGAGATCCTTAACGGGGTCAAAACCTGGGTATGTTGGAGCAGTCTGAGAATTCACCTGAGTGGGTGATCATAGTGACAGAATTGGCCCCTTTATTGAACAAAGTGAATGATTGAAGAATGCACTCTCTCTGATGGAAACCTAAACTATCGGCAGTTGATTTCAAACTTGTTGAGATTTGGTTTTGCAAAATTTATTTATATAGAGATATACATATATATTATGGTTTCACAAAATGTTTGCAAAAGGTTTTAATTCTTGGGATCCATGTGAGCAGAGAGTGCAACGCTGTACCTTGCAGGCAAAGGAGAAGTCCTCTCTTATCGGGCAGTGTTTGATCATTATGGACTAAGAGGTTAAGTGTAAGACCATTTAGGGTTTATACCTGATGGGCTAATCTCACATAAGTTCATAGTCCTTAAGCCTTCATAAGGTGGCTGGACCTAGGGGCCATTTAGTGTAAATGTTGGGCCTATTAAGAGCCCATACTGATGGGCTCAGGGGTTCACTGTCTTCAGTAGTGAATTTGGCCAGGCTTTGTAATAGAGACTAGGCTGAACCAATATTGCTTTTGTGAAAATCAATGATAGGGTCCCACGCCATACAAAGAGAACCAAACTAGCCAACAATTAAAAGGAAGTGAGCATAAAAGCTTAATGGGCCTAAAGCCTAATTCGAAGTGGGTTTAATGAGATTAATTAAAAGGGGGGAATTTGGGTTTATATTTGGATAGGGATCAGCAAGAGGATAAGATAAGTCTTATCCACTAAAGAGTCTAGATCCAAATAAAGATTTGAATCAAATAACCCTTTCCTAATTTGATTAGGAAGCTGATCTTGAAAAGATATGAATTAGGGGGTGAATTCTACAAAAATAATTATTTTTTTCTGTAATCTACTTTTATCATTTGCTCTTGTCGCCTACCCTATTTGATCTCCAGTTCTTGGAGTAATCAAGATTGGATCTTGATATTGTTTCTTACTGAAAGAAACAATCTTGAAGCTATGCTCACATCCTTGCATGATTCTTGCTGAAAAATTGGGGTTCTAGATGAAGAATATCTTTGTTGATCCTGTCTCACCATAAGTTGTGTCATCTTTAATGGAGGAAGGATTTGGTGAACTCTTTGGGTGAGAATACCTGCGTTGGGAACTACTGTTGATTCCGTATAGGTATATCCTTCCCTTAATCTTGGTTTTAGATTTGGTCTGGTTTATTTCAAGAACAAACCTTGAAAAATGCAGTTTTTCTAAATCTGGAAATAGGATTCCCGGAATGATGAAAGAAAATTTTTGAAATTTTGCCCAACCTCCCTGCATGGTTCGGCCATCCATATGATGGATCACCCTTAACTTTAGAAGTGAAGGGGAAGGGGCATAGACTGGGAAGACTCTTTACCTTGGAGTTTGAGAAGAATAAGACTATTTCTGCTGCTACTTCTTGTTTGCTTTCTACTACTTCTAGTTCTGGATCTTTTAATTGTAATAATAATTGGCATGTGTGGCATAGACGCCTTGGCCATCATTTTTCTAAGAAACTTGATCAGTTATTTGCTTCTGGTAGTTTACCTATTTCCGCTGTTTCTTTTAAGATTGTGAATAAAGACTCAATTACTTGTGGTTTATGTAAGAGTCATATTTTACTCTTTCTTTCTTATTCTGAGCATGCAACCATTCCCTTTCATTTAATATACAGTGATGTATGGTCGTCTCCAATTGTTTTACGATTGGGGTATAAGTACTTTGTAACCTTCATTGATGACTGCACTCATTTTACTTGGGCTTATTTTCTTCGAAAGAAATAAGTGTACATTGTTTTTAAACACTTTCACACCGATGTAATTACCCAATTTGATACTCGAATCTGTGTGCTATGATCGGATTCAGGCGGAGAATATATTGATGGGGATTTCTAGAACTACCTGAAACAACATGGAATTCAACCCCTGAAATCCTGTCCGGGCACCCCATAACAAAACGAGGTAGTAAAAAGGAAAAATGGGCACATCTTGAGTGTAGTCAGAACCCTTTTACAGGATTCCCATGTACCCTCTTGGTTTTGGGTGAAGGCGGCCAGCATTGCTGTGTATCTCATAAACCATCTTTCATCATATGTTTTGAATAACTCTTCTCATTTTTAATCTCTCATTTTTAATCTCTCTTTCACAAATCCCCTATCCATGTACCCACCTTCCACCCCATGAATGCACAAAGTTAACTACACAAGCAACTTTGTGTGCCTTCATGGGATACAGTTCTAAACATAAGGGGTTCCTTTGCTATGATCCCTTGGTTCTTCGCCTACCTCCGAATCTCTTACAATGTAGTCTTTCTTGAAAGTGTGTCTTTTTTTGAACATATTGTAAAATTCACATCTCCTTCTATTTTCTTGTTGCACAGTTTTGATTCTACAGGCACCTCAGATATTCTACTGTCGCCTCTGCAGCAGCTTCAGATATACTTTAGGAAGCAACGACTTTCTTTAGTCTCCATCCCCCCCCCTCTGCTCTGCCTCCCGTTGCTGATTAGGTCACTCCAACTCCATTAGTAAGTGTATCTGACCTTCCTCCTAAACCCACTTTACACCATTCTACTATAATCTCTCAACCACCTAACCGCTATAGTTATTCACCGAACAATAGCTCCTTTTTGTTGTTTTATCTACCACATACATTCCCAAATCTTACCAGTAGGACATAGTAGAAACACACTAGAAAGATGCCATGGATTCTGAGATTCGAGCCCTTATTGAGAATGACACCTAGGACCTGGTTCAAGCTCCACCTGAAGCCTCTCTCATAGGAAGTCGATCGGTCTATTCTATGAAACTGAAATCTGATGGGAGCCTAGACAAATATAAAGCCAGACATGTTGCATAGGGATACAAACAGGAATACGGGATAGACTATGAGGAAATTTTTGTTCCTGTAGCTAAAATGACTACTATACGTCTTCTGATGGCTATATCTGCAGCCAAACAGTGGACAACCCATCAAATGGATATCAAGAATGCTTTTCTTCATGGGGAGTTAAAAGAGACAATCAATATGAAGCCCCCTCTAGGATACTGTAAATCCGCAACTTGTTTGTCGTCTGAAGAAGTCATTTTATGACTTGAAGCAAGCCCCTCGAGCATGGTTTGAAAAGTTTAGATCCATCATCACTAATGTTAGCTTTACCCAGAGTCCTTCCAATTATTCCTTATTCATCTTAAGGAGGAAGTAGGGAATAATGATGTTACTTCTCTATGTTGATGATATACTCATTACAAGGGATATTACTCCTCTCTATGAATCCTTCAAGATGATGAACTTGGGGCCTTTAACGTATTTCTTAGGCCTTGAAGTGAGTAGAAATTCTCGAGGCTACTTTGTTAATCAACAGAAGTATGCGACTAATCTGGTTAAATAGGAAAATCTTAGTGACTTTAAGATTGTGGACACTCCACTAGAATTGAACCTGAAACTCAGCAAAGATGGCGGGTCTCCCCTTGAAGATCCTACCCTTTATCGTCAACTAGTGGGTAGTTTAATCTATCTCACCATGACTCAGCCAAACATATCTTATGCAGTTCAAATAGTAAGTCAGTTTGTGTCTTCTCTCAGACAACCACATTTATCTGTAGTTCATCAGATTATAAGATATGTGTAAGGCATACTATCACATGGGATATTCTTCTCCTCATCATCTCACATTCATCTTATGGCCTATGTGGATGCTAATTGGGTTGGATGCCCTGAAACAAGCTCATCATCTCACATTCATCTTCCTAGGCAACTCCCTTATCTCATGGAAGTGCAAAAAACAAGCTACTATGTCCAAACCTTCCACTGAAGTTGAATACAGGGCTATGTCTTCCGTGTGTAGTGAGATCATATGGATTCGAGCTCTTCTATTTGAAATGTTAAATGAGCCATCATTGTTTGTTCCCCTTTATGCAGGTAATATCAGTGCAATAAAAATTGCATCCAACCCTGTCTTCCATGAGTGCACCAAACACATAGAAATTGATTGCCACTCCATTCGCGATCTCCTTCTTAAGGGTACCATATCTCTTCCTCATGTCTCTTTTGGGCTCCAACTAGCATACTTGTTGACTAAAGCAATGACACAGGCTAAACATCTATTTCTCATGGACAAATTGATGCTTATTCCTAGGCATCAGCTTAAGGGGGAGTGTAGAGACAATGAATTTTAGCCGTAGGGCTATTTTTGTACTTTTATTTTTCTTTGTTGTATATCTATTCTTTGTATTATCTCTCTCCTGTATATTAAGGGTAAATCTGTCCTTTTACAAACTTAATATAAATATATCTTTTAGGGTGTCGACTAACACAATGTGTCACACCCACCATTCAGTTGTTCTCTCTCTGTCTGTCTCTCTTTTTCTTTTCTGACTTTCGAATTGACTCTGACAGAAAGTTCTTGAAAGGTTGGATAAAGTGTTTGTTACACAAGAATGGTTAGACGTCTTTCCAGAGGCAAGTGTAGAGCATTTACCTTGACTATGTTTAGATCATTGTCCCATTTTGCTAAGAACAAGCACTAATACAGAGTGTGTTAAATCTCAACTTCATTTATTGCCCTTGTGGACTGAACACCAAGACTGTCCTAAAATTATTGAAAATGTTTGGAGACAAAATAGAAGGGGCTCTAAAGCTTACAATATTATTGTGAAATTAAAAAAAAAAATGCAAGGCACAACTGAAATTCCAAAATAACTTGATTGTGGATTATGGATTGAGGAAAAGTTGAAAGAACTTGATTCAAAAATACAAGAATTGCTCTTCAAGGATGAACAAGAAGAAATTCAAGGGCTCTTAAAGAATTGTCAAGAACAATATAACATGTGGTTGGCAAAACAAGAAGATGTGGAGGTTGAAGTCTAGGGTATTGTGGTTGAAAGACGGGGATAAAAATACAAATTTTTTCCATCAAATGATCAAGTTTAAAAGGAGAACACAAGGAGTTCAAGGAATAAAAGGAAGTATGGGGGAATGGTTGATGAAAAAGAAGGAAATAACTAAGGTGTTTGAAAAAGCTATTCAGTCAGTAGGGGATGTAAAAGAAGATTTTCAAGAGTCATGGATCCAAAATCTTAACTTACCAAGTTTGAATAGAAAACATGTCTCTATGTTGGAGGAGGGGACAATTAAAGAAGAGGTTCTTAATGTTGTGAAATCAATGAATCCACATAAATACCAGGACCAGATGGTTTTATAGCATTTTTCTTTCAAAAATATTGGAACTTATTGGGGGAGGACATCTATCAATTAGTGGTGGAATTTTTTCATTGTGAGTCTCTATTGACAGGGTGGAACAACACAAACTTAGGGCCTATTTGTTTGCTCTGGAGTCTGACATCTGAAAGTGCAATAATTACGTTAAGAGGTATATTGGTATTGGTGAACTTTTCTTTCCTCTAAACTCTAAATGCAGAGAATATTGTTCTGCATTCTGAATTCTGAATTCTGAAAATTATCAAATATCCATTTTAATCCCATATATGAGAGTTTTTGTTTGTCTTTTTGGAGGAATCATTGGAAAACAAAAAATTGTATGATTGCACTTTAAGAGATAAGAAATAAGAGGAAACGAACAACCATTTTTCTCTTAAAATTAAAAGATTACTCTTAAGAGATAGGCCCTTAGTTTTTATACCTAAGTGTAAAAGCCTTGAATCAGCACTTTAGTATAGACCTATAAGCCTTTGTAATGTAGTATATAAAATAATAACCAAATGGATGGTGGGGAGGTTATAACCAATATTACAAGAAATAGTCTCCCTAAACCAAGTTGGTTTCTTGAAAGGAAGACAAATAGCATATCACATTTTGCTAGCAAAGGAAATTATTCACAAGATGAATAAGAAAAAGAAAGGAAAAAGGTAGGTAGCCATCAAAATTGATATGTCAAAAGCATATGATAGAATGGGATGGCAGTTCTTGATGGCAGGGATGAGAAAGATAGGCTTCCGGCAGAAATGGTGTAATCTAGTGCATCAGTGTATTAGTACTCCTACTTTTGCAATAAAATTGAATGGTGGCATTTTTAGGCATTTTAAAATAAAAAGGGGTCTTTGGTAGGGGATCCAATCTCCCCATACCTTTTCATCTTGGAGATGCAGGTACTCTCAACAATTTTGGAAAGAGAAACTGCAGGAGGGAATATTGAAGGATATAAAATTGCTAGCTCAAATCTAAACATCACACATTTATTTTTTGCTAATGATTGTATGATCTTTTGTAAGGATGATAAGGAAAACCTCTTCCATTTGAAGCAAGCTCTTACATCTTTTGAAAAATTTTCAGGATAAAAAATCAATTTCACTAAGTGTAGAATGTATTTTAGCAAAAATGTACATCACAGGCATAGAAGGATGTTAATGAGATACATGGGGATGAGAGCGTTGGGATCCAAAGAAAAATATTTGGGCTCTCATATCTATACAACTTGCAGAGATCAACATCAGTTTAAAGAAATAGAGGAGAGAGTGCAAAATAAATTGTGTGCTTGGAAAGCAAAGCTGTTGTCGCAAGCTGGAAGGACAACTTTGATCAAGGTTGTAGCTTAAGCGATTCCCATATACACAATTTCAACTTCTATATTTCCATCTCAGATACTGAGAGATATAGAAAGAAGAGAAAGGGATTTCTGGTAGGGAAATGATATAGAAAAGAAGAAATTACATTCAATTGCTTGGGACAAATTCTGCAAACAAAAGCACGAAAGAGGTTTGGGTTTTCGAAAAGGAAGAAAGATGAACTTGGCTTTATTTGGAAAGCAAGTCTGGAAACTCTTAAATGAAGAAAACAATTTGTAGGTTGCAATGATAAAAACAAAGTACTACCCAAATAGTAGTTTCTTTGACGAGAAGCTCACAAAGCAAGGCTCAAATTGGTAGAGGCAAGCAAGGAAAATGGTGAAAATTTTTAAAGCAAATACTTGCTAGAAAGTCAAGGATGGTCACAAGGCAAATGCTCTAACTGATCCTTGGGTCCCCACTTTAGCAGGTAAAATACCAATACCAAATGCCACCTTGGGGCATTCACGGGTCAGATGCATGGTTTCAGATCTAATAAAAGATGATGGAAGTTGGGATATAGACAAAGTCAGAGACATTTTTTATGAGATATCTGCAATGCACATTCTTCAGGTACCCCTAAGCCATAGGGATCATTCTGATACAAGCTTATGGAGTCAGAACAAACAAGGAAAATATACAGTAAAGTCTGCTTATTTGGCTTTCCTACATCAACAACCAACATCATCAAACTCCTCTATCAAATGGTCCAGAATCTGGAGTACCAAAAAGATTTCAAGTTTTTACTTGGAAGGCTTATTGGGGTGGTGTTATCACAAAAGATAAAATAAAACATAAATACAAAGAGGAGGACACAAGTTGTGCCCTAGCAAGTAGCATTCAGAAAATTTCCACCACTTATTTTTCCTTTGCCCTTTCTCAAAAGTTGTTTGGTGTCATGCACAGCTGGGAATCAATCCTGAACACGTTGCTCAAAAACCTCTAGACATCATTAATTGTTGAGGAGTGGTGGAATAATCTTCCTTCCTCACTTAACAAGAAAGAAAAATATAATCTTTTTGCGCAAATTTGCATTATCATGAGATTAATATGGGATGCAAGAAACGATGGAGTGTTTCAAAATAAATTCATTGACCCACAAACTCTGGTTTGTAAAGCTCAGCATTACATGCTTAAGCAGGAGCAATAGCAACCGGAGCAACTGGACCAAAATGATGAGACAAATCAGGGTCAAACACAAGAAGAGCCCGCAATTGAAGCGTTCACTGATGGGTCTTTTGATTCTGCAACTAGTAATGCTAGCTATGGTTTTGTTATACTCTCCATTCAAAACTCCATTATTGCAACAGAGGGTAAAAAATGCAAAGCCAGAGGAAGTTATGATGCAGAACTATGGAGCATAATCCAAGGTCTCAAAAACAACACAACAGTTGGGCTACACCAAGGTCACTATATTATCTAATGCTCAAACTATAATTGAGAAGTTAGCAGGCAAAGACAATGAGCTCAATTGTTAGCATATTGTAAATACTATGGATCAGGTTAAGTTAATTTATACATATTAGTAGACATCACAATGCTTTAGCTCATATGTTAGCATATCATACATGTTTTGATGAAAATGTTGATGTATGTAATCAGGAGGAACTGGTGTACAATAATTCCAGTAATGAATGATTTTTATGCTTTTGATTGCCAAAAAAAATGGCCCATTTCAATTGAGCCATTTGGTTGGAATGAATGGCATTTTTCCATTTGAGGGAATGGTCATTCCAACCTCCCCTTTAATTGGCCCAAAAAAGAAAAAGACTAATAACTTAAGACCCCCAAACCCTATTTCTCTTTACCCATGCTAACCCTTCTTAGGAATCATACACATCTTATGGAATGCAATTCCAATTCTCGTCTGAACTAAACAAGCAGGGGTAATAAACAAAACTCCAATTCCAATTTCAGGATATTTGGATTCTAATTTTAATCACAGTCCAAACACACCCTAAATGGTTTATTGTTTGTCTTTATAGTGAACTAAGGAGATTGTAAAGCCGAAGTTAGGTTGATTAAAATATATTTGAATGTTTTATTATTAAATTATTTTATCCACAATAAAACAAAGTAATAAGTCATTCACTTCCTGTAGCCAAAAAAAAAAAAAAAAGCCATTCACTTAGAGACAAGTCTGGATCTGTTCTTCACACAGCGCTCTTCACACTGACCTCACCGGCACATCCTACCATGTATCAGGAACATATCCCGTACTTATATGTTATTATTCATGGGAGATGTTCCCAATGCACAATGGAATGTGCTTGTGAGGTCAGAGTGAGGTGCATATCATGAGGAGCATTTCTCAATTCCTTATATAGTCATTGAACGGGCCCCTAGGTTAAAAATCATAAATTCTGCAAAAGGTTGGAGAGATAAATCTATGGCCCAGCTCAAAAAAAAAAGGTGGACAAATCAGAGAATTCCATTTCGAGATTATTGGGGTTGGTCAAAAAACACAGAAAATGACTTTTGAAACCAATACAAAAAAAAAAAAAAGTAAATAGAGTAAGGCTCCATTTGGAAAGGCCGAAAGAGTGCAAATAGAATATAAATGCAAATATATAGAGTGCATTTTAATCTATATAAATTTATATAAATTTAATTTTGCATTGATAAATTTATATTGCAATAGGTGCAAACACAAATAGTAAGGCTAGAAAATATCTTTTTAACAATAATCTACTTTGAATGCAAAAGTTTAAATCCTTTTTTCAATGTAAACTTTTCTCCCGTTTCAGATGCAAACATGAGCTGAAATTTGTGAAAACTATCACTTTCGGTACATAAATGAATTTTCGTCAAATACAAACAAAACTGAGTGCAAGTATGCACTGAACGGCATTTGCACTCTTTCCAAAGGGAGCCCAAATGTCATTTTCCACTTTTGCCATTCCTGTCCCGTTACTCCCGTCACTCACATTTTGGAAAATATTTACCAAAGGCAGTTTTACACGCAACCAAACACCCTAGGATAACATTTTTATGGGTAACCATTTGTTTTCCTTCATCTCACGCTGCGCAAAACCAAACGGACACTCAAAGTCCGAACCAGGTCGGAATTTACAGTACAGAACTACAGATTCTTGTAGCCCAGCCAATTCCAAGTTTCCAACACCGATAGGCCAACTTAACCTTCCATTCCAACCGCAGACGCAGTCAGGTTTTATTTTCTAAACACAGAATGACGGAAACAGAGTCTTTCGACAGACAGGCGAAACAGTACAGACGTCTAACATCTCCCGAGTCCCAACCTTCTCCAAAGATGGAGGACCCCCATGAACGCCTCCATTTTTGGGGAAGCACCCCGGAATCAGAGGAAGATTACTACAAATCTAAAGGCATCCGTGGATCCAAATCGTTCTATACCTCTCCCAGAGGCCTCTCCCTCTTCATCCGATCATGGCTGCCACTCTCCTCCCATCCACGTGGCATCGTCTGTATGGTTCATGGATACGGCAACGACATCAGCTGGACCTTTCAGTCCACCCCAATCTTCCTTGCGCAGAAGGGTTTCGCCTCCTTTGCTCTTGACCTCGAAGGCCATGGCCGCTCCGAGGGCCTCAAGGGATTTGTCCCTAACGTCGACCTCGTCGTTGACGATATCTTCTCCTTCTTCAATTCGATTAAAGAGAAGCCCGAATATCAAGGATTACCTTCCTTTCTCTACGGAGAATCGATGGGTGGAGCCATTTGTCTCTTGATTCATTTCAGAGACCCCAAGGCCTGGAACGGTGCCATTTTGGTTGCGCCCATGTGTAGAATCTCTGAAAAGGTGAGACCCAGATGGCCAATTCCTGATATCCTCATTTTCTTTGCGAAATTCATGCCCACATTGCCAATCGTTCCCACAGCCGATCTTCTTGATAAGTCCGTTAAGGTTCCAGAAAAGAAGATTATTGGGGGAAAGAATCCGATGAGGTACCAGGGGAAGCCAAGATTGGGCACTGTGGTGGAGCTTTTACGGATTACTGATTACCTGAACAGAAGGCTCTGCGATGTGAGCCTCCCTTTTCTTGTTTTACATGGGAGTGCAGATGTTGTGACTGACCCAGAAGTAAGCAGAGCTCTTTATGAAGCTGCCAAGAGTGAGGACAAGACTATAAGAATATATGAAGGAATGATGCACTCTTTGCTGTTTGGAGAGACAGATGAGAATGTTGAGATTGTTCGTGGTGATATCTTGTCTTGGTTGAACCACAGAAGCGGTGGAGAAGTTGCAGGTTGAATATTTGTCTTCTGTCAATTGAGATTTTATTATCATCATTTTGGTTCCAGGGCTATGGAGGTTCAGCTCTATTATTTTCTTGTCATTGCTTTCTGCAAATTATCAAGTTTAGAATGCATTACTGTTTCTTACCAATCAAAGAAAGGTCTGCTACTGAAACACAAAATCTGTAGTGTACTTGCAAAAGAAACATCTCATGAACCTTTGGGGTTGGGGGTGGCTAACTTTTACTTTTGGTAGTTCTTTCATTGCATAGCTGCAAAAATGACTCTTTTTTTGGTTTCAAGAGTTATTTTTTGGGCACTCTTCATGCATTTGATCTCTATTCTCTAGTGACCAAGTATACTTCTACTGTTCTACATTGATTTAGTACCATAAACTGTGTTCTTCATTAAGTTGATACCCAGTAGAATTGATATGACTTCCATACAGCAATATTGTAGCCCATAATCACACCATCAACAATATTGGTAGTTCTAGACTTGTAGTTCTAGAATGACTGAAGATAATTGTGATTTTCCAGGTGGTCATGATATCCTATCTTGTCAAAGCCTGCATGAATGTTGAATGCCGACTTACGGTTTAGCTTAGAATGCGTGTCATGCCAAGGTTCTAGAAGAGATTCTAAAAAGCAAAGTCAGTTTCACCGAAATCAGATTTTCTCCTCCCGGAGCGTTCCTTACTTACACCAACCTTGCAGCACATCGCAGCCGTGCATTGAAAGTGCTGTGCCTGTGAGGAGTAAATCCAGATTCAATTTCAAAGGGTTACTGGTAAAAAAAATTACTTTAGCAAAAATAAATAGAGTTTGCATTCTTTATTTGCACTCCTATACATTTGTACTAGTATAAAATAAATTTGTATTGCTATTGCAGACAAACGAAACCTCAGAGATGATTATATGAAAAAGACGGCTTTTTTTCTTAAGAAATGCCAGAACCCACAATGTAGTATAAAATAACTTTGGGCATTCCATTGGTAATGCGACCTTCTGGATGCCTGGATGGGTAGCTCACAAACACAAAGCATTGAGTTCAATTGAGCTTCAAAACCTTTTGATAGATATATTGGTCGCCTCGCCTAGAAAAAGATGTGGGCTCAGTTTGGGAAGAGTGAAGTACATGTTTAGAGATACAGTAAAGAAGGTTTTGTAATGAACATATTTGTATTAGCACTCTCCCTGAACTAAGCCTTGGTGTCAAGGAAGAAGCCCAAGCAGACGACGTCATTGATGTCATGTGTGTAGCCCATAGTATGGGCAAATCTGACGCATGGACAACGTGCTCAGGATATTGATGCCTGACTTCGTTGAGAATGAGGGAGTTGTATCTAATGTAAATTTTCTAATAAACAGTATTCCAATTTTGGGGGGAAAAGCAATTTATAATATCAAAAGCGTGAGTAGCTCCAGGCTCTAGCCACCTCTCAATGATTTCATTTCAAGTATCATTTATGGTCCGAGTCTCGGTGTCTACAAAGTACAGATCAGCAAATAAGGAAGAAGCTTTCCCCATCTAAGTATCTAACTGCTCCCCAGATCTCTTTCCAGCCATTTCATTCTTAAGACCAATGTACTAGTTTTACAAAGATGGGTGAAAACAGAAGATTTACAGAAGATGGGAAAAAACTATTCTAAGAAATCAAATAATGCTTTTTGAGAAGTAACATTGAAAAATGAATGGTAACCCTTTTTGGAAGCAGAGATCAATTTTCATCTGGCAATATGAGGCGATCACGACCTTCCACTAGCTTTGCAGATTGGATCACATCTCCTGTTTTAATTTGTGGAAGTATATCTCTCCCCACAGTTGTATATCTGTATATTCAAGGAATTGCAGTTGATCAAGTCAACCAAAATAAGTGAAAATGGAAAATGCTCAACCTGTTAAAAGAAGACAATGCCCCAAAAAGGAAAATGTTCATATACGAGATGGAGGCATACCCAAAAACTGAAAATTGACCTTCATCAAAAGACAAGCCTCCTAAACCAGCCTGTGGGAATAATGTTTGGCACAATTAATTACTACAAGAAGATCATCCTCAAATCAGATGGAAAATAAATTCAAGGAGTTTCATCTTCTGTTTCCTCTTAGTTGCCCCTTAAGTCTAAATCATGCTAGAAGACCATAAGCAAGAAATAAGTATTGATTATAAAACTCTCATAATAAATACCAAAAGGGAGTTAGGACTTACATTTCTCTTATCATAGAGATAGAAGAAAAACTGGTATGGTGAAGAGTACTCCTCAGAGACTTCACTGTGTGCCATAGCAACTGCTCCATAAACAGATAGTGGAAGAACTGGCAACTCTCCATCCTTCGAAAGAGAACAAATATGAAGTTATGAATTACTCAACTTTAAAAGACATTGATAGCCACAACTAGATCCATGTAAGGGATATGACATGAAGGAACCTGCACACTAAGTGTTGTTTTGTATAGTGGCTCAAATTGTCCAGCTGGCTTTATTTCCAAGGGTACATTGTAGCCTCTATTCTTCCCAAGCCCACTCTCTGAAAGAACTGCTTGGTTGGTAGAGCTGAGCTTTACCCCATCATATGCCCCATCAACCACCTGGAAGAAATTGTTCTTTGTTATTCTCAGGTTTCATTATATGTAACTTCTTATAAGGAGTTGGTGACTGACAAGTCCAACAAAATAACGAGAATTTTCAGAGACATATAACATTAAATAGATATGAGACTTCTGGAAATGTTGATTTGACAAATCCAAAAGATAGATGGTCCATATAGTTCATTTTGAAGGATTATGACAGACAAGTATTAAAGCATTAATTCAGTTTCATCAACAGACTAAGTTATAGAAGTATAAATATAAACTGATGAACACCATTTTTTAGTTATCATAAAATAAACAGGTATGCAGTACATGTAACATTATATAAATGGTAACTGAAATATCATATGTTTTGAAAAGAACCAGAAAAGGGATAACTTTACGCTTAGAACAGCGTTAGTAGTTGGAAATTCCAAAAAGAAAAAGTACTGTGCTGATTTGGCACATCCCATGTTTTGCAATCCATGCACCCCTCTAGTGAAAAGACAAAAGACTCCTCCATCAGTAATGATAAATTTAAGGAAATTTCCATCTACTTGCTTTGTATAGCAGTTTCTTCCTATCTAATGCTTCATTAGTCAGAAATGGTGCCACAAAAAAATCTAAATATCCTTCTTGGTCTCGCCAGTCTCCAGTTGAGTATTCTTAGATTCCCAATGGATAAGCACACCCTTATTTCTTGGTTAATCTTTGGTCCAACAATACTGTACTAAGAAGAAGAACAAACACCTAAAATTTCACCACATGCATAGGGGGAGAACAGTTTGAGATTTTCCAGCTCCGTCATACAGTCAAAACCAATGAAATGTCACAGCTCTTTTTTCATAAAATTTCACCCTTTTGATGAATCCTAGTCATTTCCAAAGTCTTTCTCTTTTTTTCTTTGTTCTTTTTTTTTCTTTTTTTCTTTTTTTTTTTTTTGCCTTAGGTTGGAAGTTGATTGTCATTTTGATGGAACTGTTGATAATAACAGAAATGTGATGGCCCATTTAGACCCATTAAACTAGTGTATAATCAGGGACCTCGCAAGATAGCCCATTATGGCTAAAGAGGGGTAACCGACATCTATAAATAGCCCATGAAACAATGAGAAAGGCATCGAGCCATTTCAGAGTCTTTCTCTCTCTCTCCCTCTCTATTTTCTGATTTCAGGAGGCAGAGTCTCCCTCGAAGAAGACTCCTGTGGTGAGCAGGCTCTCATCAATTCTGGTATCAGAACTTGAGGTTTCGTCCAGAGAAGTGGTTGTCCATGCCGCAGACCAGATCAGTGTCGGTAGAAGAGAGAGTGGATCTAATTGAGGTCAATCTACACAAGTTCTCCGGCGACCTGCGAGAGTCAAGGAAGCGATCTCAGCAGTGATGTCACAGTGTGAGAAGATGAATGCATCACCAAACAGCAAAGAAAACGATGACGAGAGCTCAAGACAGTTCTCGCCGGCTCGGCAGAAATAATCACCGCCAGGTCATAGTGGATTTTCTGGCTTTCAATGGAGAAGATCCTCTTTCTTGGATCTACAGAGCAGAGCGATACTTTGATATCCAGGAGATCGCGAGCCATCAGAGAGTAGCGATCGCTTCATTGTACTTAGAAGGAGAGGCGATCAACTGGTTCCAATGGTACAAACGAACGCATCCTCAGATGACGTGGAAAGAGTTTTCGGAAGCCCTATGTATCCGTTTTGGACCTTCCTCTTTCGAAAACTTTGACGAAGCTCTGTCGAAGTTGCGACAAGAAGGCACGGTACGGGAATACCAGGTTGCATTTGAGCGACTGGCAATGAGAGTGTATGGCTGGCCGGAGAATGCGCTCGTATGATGTTTCATTGGCGGTCTCCGAGACGAAATACGAGTAGAGGTGAAGGCCATGCAACCTACCACCATATCCGTAGCTGTTGGACTGGCAAGACTCCACGAAGACAGGCTAAATAGCTTGAGGAAAATAAACCGAGGCACAGGACCGATCTTGAAGACTCCACTCAATCGTCCTGAAGGTTCGACCACCAAGGCAACCAATTCCTCTGAAGAAGCTCTCATGGCTGGAAATGGAGGCTCGTAGGGAATGAGGCCTCTGCTACAACTGCGATGAGAAATTCTCCCTTGGACATAAGTGCAAGCAACATCAAGTGTTCACCTTACAAATCGACCCTGAGGTGAAGATGACTGGGCCGATGACACGGATGAACCGAGCCAATTAGGGGAACCAGGAGAGCCAGCCATTTCATTACAAGCTCTAACAAGGACACACTCAGCCCAGACCATGCGATTGATGGGCCGGCTTATGGGCCAACGGATTGCAGTATTAATCGACAGTGGTAGTACTCGGAATTTCATTACCGCTGTGCTGGCTAAGCAGTTGGGGCTAGCAATTGAACTGATCGTCCCGTTCTCCGCCCATGTAGCTGATGGTAACTGTATACGGTGTGATGGAATATGCGAAGGGCTCAAGTTACAGATGCAAGGGTGTGAATTCCGAGTGGATTTTTACCCGCTGGAATTCTATGGAGCTGATGTGGTGTTAGGGATTCAATGATTAAAAGAGTTGGGGCAGAAGAAAAACAGCCTTTTGAGAAGAAATGACTGTTTAGAAAGTTGCAAAAATTCAAAAGAAAGTAGCAGAAATCAAAATTCAAGAGGAGAGAAGAAGAAGAAGAAAGTGGCGGCAACTTGGGTTCAGAGAGAGAGATTTTCTAACATAATCCCTTCTCTTACTCCCTTAATTCTATTTCATTAAGTTAAACTTTAGTAATTTACAGAGAAGTCCCTAGTTAGGTAGAAAATTCAAAAGACATAACATAAGAAAGAATATAGCCCAGATTAAGGGCCATTACAGCAAAGAACATAAAAGATAAAAAGGATAAATAGCCTATGGGCCATTCGGCCCATCTTCTCTACACTCCCCCTCAAGCAGAGCATAAATGTCAATCATGCAAAGCTTGCCAGTATCATGTTGAAGTTTAGCCTTGGGAATGCCCTTGGTGAGGAAATCAACTAACTGTCCTTCAGAGGTGATGAAAGGTAGACACACTTCTCCAGAAGCTACTCTTTCTCGAATGAAGTATTTGTCAACTTCAATATGCTTAGTTCTATCATGTTGCATTGGGTTGTGAGCAATGTTGATGGCGGCCTGATTATCACAGTATAACATCATTGGCTTATCATGCTCAATACCCAGTTCCTCCATCAAGGATCTAAGCCACAATAGTTCAGAAACTCCATGAGCCATGGCTTTGTATTCTGCTTCGGCTGAAGATCGAGCAAYAACTGATTGTTTCTTGCTTCTCCAAGAGACAATATTACCTGCCACCAAGCTACAGTACCCAGAGGTAGATYTTCKRTCATCAATGTTTCCGGCCCAGTCAGCATCTATGTAGGCTTCAAGTTTCATATGGCTATGCTTAGCAAATAGAATTCCCTTTCCAGGGGAGCCCTTCAAATAACACAGAATCCGCTCTGCTGCTGCCATGTGAGTATCCCTGGGAGCATGCATGAACTGACTGATGCAACTGACAGCATATGCAATGTCTGGCCGAGTCATGCATAGATAAAGAAGTTTTCCAAGTAGTCTCTGGAGGACTCCCTTATCTTCTAACAATATTCCATCTTAAGTAGAGATTTTATGGCACATATCGATAGGAGTAGCAATTGGTCTAGCACCCATCTTCCCTATTTCAGAGAGCAAATCAAGAACATACTTTCTCTAAGAGATAAGGATTCCATCCTTGGATCTAGCAACTTCTATGCCAAGAAAGTATCTCAATTCCCCCAGATCTTTGATCTCAAACTCTGTACAAAGGAAAGATTTGAGATCATTAATCCCTGAGACATCATTACCAGTCACAACAATATCATCAACATACACAATCAGGTAAACAGCCAAGGATCCTCTCTTCACAAAGAGGGTATGATCAGACTGTGTCTATACATAGCCAAAGCTAACAAGGGCAGCCCTAAACCTTTCAAACCATGCTCTAGGGGACTGTTTGAGTCCATAAAGAGATTTCTTCAGCCTATAGACCTTTCCTTTCATATTTGTTTCATACATCCTTGAAGGAAGAGACATATAGACCTCCTCATGTAACTCTCCATTCAGAAATGCATTCTTTACATCGAGTTGATAAAGTGGCCAATCTGAGTGTGCAGCCAAAGATGGCAGAACTCTCATAGAAATCATCTTGGCAACAGAGGCAAAGGTCTCCAGATAATCAATCTCATATGTCTTTGTATAGCCTTTTGCAACCAGCCTAGCCTTGTACCTTTCAATGGTGCCATCAACATGATATTTGATAGTAAAAACCCACTTACAGCCTATTGGATCCTTCCCTTCAGGCAAATCAACCACTTCCCAAGTGTCATTCTTGTGCAGGGCATCAATTTCTGTTCTCATAGCATCCCTCCATTCTGGAATAGTAAGAGCTTCTGACACAGACCTGGGAATTGGGTTAGAAGCAACAGAAGAAAGGTAGGCAAAATATGGAGAGAGCAAACTATAAGAAAGGTGTTTGGAAATGCAATGTGCAGTACACTTCCTTTTTCCTTTCCTAATAACAATGGGGATATCAAGGTCTGGGAACGATCGCTCCAAAGGGGCTGTAACAGTACCTGTTGTCTCATCTGTAACTAGAAGTGCATGAGGCTCATGAGTTGGAGGGGAAACAATCTACTCATTTCTAGTTCTCGGCCGTTGGTACAACCTGGGACTAAAAAGAGGACGATGAGGTAAAGGAGGATAAATAGGAATACTAGAATGAGAGTGAAGTGACTGATCCTCCCTTGACTCATTTGAAGGAGGAAGAGACTCAACTAGGACAAGAGAAGAACCATAAAAGGAAGAAAGCTCATCAAAGGTGACATCCATTGAGACATAATGAGTGCCAGTCTTCAGATCAAAACAACAGTAACCCTTCTGTGTGGGGGAATAACCAAGGAAGATACACTTGTAGGCTTTTGGTTCAAATTTATGTCTCTGGACACTTGGGATATGTACATAACAAGTGCAGTCAAAGACACGAAGAGGAATAGAAAAAAGATCCTTGTCCGGATGAAGAAGACTGAAGGGAGACTTAAACCCTAAAGCCCTGTATGGCATACGGTTTATAAGGTAGGTAGCAGTGAGAACAGCATCACCCCAAAATTTTGTAGGGACATGTGAGGCAAATAGAATACTTCTTGCAACTTCAACAATATGTCTACTTTTTTCTTTCAGCAACTCCATTCTGTTCTGGGGTCCTAAAACAAGATCTTCGATGAATAACCCCTAAATCAGTGAGATAGCAGGTCAGGTTTTTCTCAAAATATTYTTTTGCATTRTYRGRTCTRAAAATTTTAATTCTGGTATCAAACTGGGTTAGGACAAATTCATGGAATTGCCTCACAAGTCTGGGAACTTCATCACGGAACTTCATCAAAAATATCCAAATGAATCGAGAAAAGTCATCACTGAACAAGATAAAATATTTGTAGCCACCCATAAGTAGCTTTTCCAGGTTGTTCATGGCACTGTCCAGGAGTATCCAGCAAATATATTCCATTCGCCTCACGGGCACTCCCAATCACCTTCTGAGACTCTAGATCCTAAAAAAACAAAGTAAGAAGGGAAGAAGGTTACACAACAATTTAATGACTTAGTTAGGCTAATTGAAAATAACAAGTTTGTATTTAGTCTGGGTTCATGGTTCATGAAGAGCAGAAGGAAGAACCAAGGAGTTTGTAGCCTTGATGGTTCCCTTGCTGGAGATAGGGGCAAGAGAGCCATCGGCTAGGTTGATTTTGTCACGTCCAGGAAGTAAATCATATGAAACAAACAAAGTAGAAAGGCCAGTCATATGATCAGAAGCACCAGAATCAATAATCCAAGGGATCCTACGATTACCTAAAATGGTTGCATGATTGGCAAAAGCCCGTATACCTGAATGAGCAAATGCAGAAGAGGTTGAATTTCCTAGAGGATTGGAAGAAGAGGTCACACCCTCTAGGGTGACTGATCATCCTCCCAAACTTCTCATATTCTGCCTTCATAGCTGCTAACTGCTCACTAGCCGTCATCTCTTCAGCTTGGTATCTGTCACTATCTAGACCAACAGCAACATTGGCACTCCCTGCCTTTATATTGTCAGACTTCTTCTGAAACCGAAGTGGTAGGAGCTCAGGATGCAATTTCCATCACTTGTCTTTAGTGTGTTTTGGCTTTTTACAATACTCACAGATAATCTTTCTTCCTTGAGCTACTTGGAGTCCCTGCAACCCCCTTGGGTTTCACTCCCATATTAGCAAAGTGATCATTTAGACCAGCCCCTTGGACCTAGACAAGTCTTATGCTTTCTCCACTACTTACCAAGGCATATGCTTGAGATAGTGAGACACTATCCTTGGATAAAATATTTTGCTCTGTAATGTCGTACTCTGGATTTAGCCCTGTCAAAAACTCAAACACCCTGTTTCTCTCAACCAGTTTTCTATAGGTCTCAGCATCCTTAGTGGTATCCCAGGCTACAGCTTCTATCAAATATATTTCTTGCCATAAAGACTTCAGTGTTGAGAAGTATACAACTAATGGTTTCTCCCCCTGTCTCAAATTCTTCACATCACTTCTCAACTTGTAAACCCTGGCCACATTTAATTTTTGTGAATAGGTTTCAGCAACGCTATTGAAAGAATGGTAAGATCCATCATATGGACGCCAAAAATGGATGCAGAATGGGTGGGCGAATTTCAAAAATTTCTTGCCATTCTTCCAATTGGGAATCATATTCCCTGAATTTAGAATACAGTATTCAATGATCTAACTTGAACCAAAACCGAACCATATCTGAACCACAAGAGAAGGGAAGGGATATACCTGATCCGGAGAAGCAGTATCTCCCAACGTTGGTGTTCACGCCCAAAGAATATACCAAGAACTGCTCCACTGAAGATGACACAATGATGATGGAACAGAACCAGCAGTGTTCGTCCCACGAACCAAGTTCTTCTGAAGAACTCGATGGAAGCAGAGAGCACCACACAAAATCAAGAACTTTTTTTGATCTTCCTTCACAGAGAACTCGAACTGGCAGTAGATGGCGGCGGCTGCTGGAGGAGAAGGCTAGAGAAGAAGATGGCAAACTGCCTTTTTTTCTCTAGGGTTTCTGAGATCCTATCTCAAAGTTGTAGAGTGTTCTGTGGAATCCCTAGGGTTCGAATTCTTGTAATTCAAAAGTAGGGTTTCTCCTCTTTTTCCTTAGTGATTAAGAAACCTCCTAATCCCATTAGGAGTTATTCTAATCCAAATCTGTATTTGGATAAGGAGTCTTCTTAATCCTATCTRCAGATTAGATCAGCCCACTCCTGATCTTATCAGGAGGTTACCAGATTCAAATCCTAATTTGAATTTGGTCTCCATGAGTGGATAGGGTCAAGACCCAATCCTTTTGGCTTGACCTAATCTCAGATCTGCCCCTTTAAGTGACTGATCAAATCAGTCCAGTTCAAAATGGGCTTTAGGCCCAATAAGTATTAAGTGCTCAATAGGCTTCCAAGCTTCTTTGTATGGCATGGGACCCAAGCATTGATCTACACATCAGTCACATGGGTTCGGCCCAGCCTCTGTTACAAGGCCTAGCCGAATTCACTAGAAAGCCCATTGAACCCCTTGAGCCCATCACATGGACTCTATGGGCCCAACACTTGCACTAAGTGGTCCCTAGGCCAGGCCATCTTATAAAAAACCCAGGGACTGTGAGCAGATGCAAGATTAGCCCATCAGGTATAACCCTAAATGGCCTTACATTCAACCTCTCAGCCCATAATGATCAAGCACTGCCCAACAAGAGAGGACCTCTCCCTCGGCTGCAAGAAACAGTGCTGCACTCTCTGCTCACATGGATCCGGGAATTAAAACCATTTGCAAACCTTTTGAAACCGTACATATCTATATATCTTATATATAAATTTTGCAAAACAAAATTCCAACAATTGAAATCAACTGCCGGTAGTTTGGTTTCCATCAGAGAGAGTGCATCCCCGATCATTACCTTTGTCCGACAAAGGGGCTGATCCCGTCACTATGATCACCCACTCAGATGGGTTC
>NW_010729199.1:360711-380808 GCF_000365185.1 Nelumbo nucifera
CAAAAGTACATCAAAACCGATTGGAGCTAAGGGCATACAAAATTGTCTAACAGCTATCCCAAATTTCCTTTGCTGAATTCATCCACAAATAGTGCTGACTAATCTGTGGTTGCATTGAGTTCACAAGCCATTCAATAACAGTATAATTTTCTTGCATCCACTTTTCATATGATGGATCATCTTCCAGATGAGCCTTTTTGCTCCCGGAGATAAAACCCCATTTGCCTCTACTACAAATATGAAATTTTAATGATTGTAACCAAGCCAGATAATTAGTTCCATCCAGCATGACTGTGGTCACAACCAGTAGAGAGTCTACAGAGGCTCCCAGAACTTGTCTGGATTCAGCAACATGCTTGTTTTCAAAGTCTGAGGAGTTCATCTTCTTAAATACTCCAAAAAATGACTTCAGACAACTTCTAATAACAACAAATGAAGACAGAACAAAAACTGTGTTGTGAGCCAACCTCTATGTAGTCGTACAAATAACCTACGTCACACCCGGAAGCTGGGAGAAACAGAGAAAACTCAACCGCTCCTTGTAGACTTCATAGAACACCAATCCACTTGATTCGATCTTCAAGAAGAAGAATGAGAAGGCCTTCAATCACTGAGCGCCCAGGTTAAACTCCCTGTGGGGCCCGCAATCAGATTTGTCCAAAAAATTAGGGTTTTGAGCAACACACTTGAATCTGTCTAGAGGATGTCAAAACCAGTCCCCTTCTCTCCAGAAACCACTAACAACTGGATTGAAAAAGGTTTCTTTAACTATTCACACGATTCAGTTCTCCATACACACTGTTTATGGGAAAAAAAGGTGAAAAAAAGGGAAAAATGAGCCTGCTCCGATACCAAGAGGAAAAACAGCCTTTTTAGAAGAAATGACTGTTTAGAAAGTTGCAAAAAATACAAAAGAAAGTAGCGAAAATCAGAGTTCAAGAGGAAAGAAGAAGAAGAAAAAGGTGGCAGCAACTTGGGTTCAGAGAGAGATTTTCTAACATAATCCCTTCTCTTACTCCCTTAGTTCTATTTCATTAAGTTAAACTTTAGTAATTTACAGAGAAGCCCCTAGTTAGGCAGAAAATTAAAAAGACATAACATAAGAAAGAATAAAGACCAGATTAAGGCCCATTACAGCAAAGAACATAAAAGATAAAAAGGATAAATAGCCTATGGGCCACTCGGCCCATCTTCTCTACAGGGCCAGTAACATGTGATTGGGCCCACCTCACGATGGATTTCCAGAGCCAAAGCAAACAGTGTCACCTTAAAGGTTGGGAACCCGAGCCGATACAACAAGAGAGGTTAAACCTTATTCTGAAGTCAGGAACTAGTGCGAAGGGAGTTATTTTAACAAGCTTGGGTGTGAGTCAGCCAGGCCCAACCTTGTCCAGGAGTGACAGTGAACACATGTCTGAAACACGGGAAATCGAACTGCAGTTACTACTTATTGGTTACTCAGATGTTTTCCATGAACCCTCTGGCTTGCCGCCAGTGCGGTCACATGACCATCGGATTCCAATCAAACTAGGTGTTGCGCCTGCTAATGTGTGACCCTATCGGTATCCGCATTTGCCAGAAAACGGCAATAGAAAGATTGGTGAAGGAACTCAGGGACAAAGGCATGATACAGTTTAGTAACAGTCCGTATTCAGCACCTGTCCTCTTGGTTAAGAAGAAAGATGGCACATGGCATTTTTGCATTGACTACCGTGCCCTAAATAAAATTACAGTCCAAGATCAGTTTCCAATTCCCATAATTGATGAACTGCTGGATGAGCTTGGTATGCCTAAAACTTTCTCCAAATTAGATTTACGGGCAGGGTACCATCAGATTAGAGTACATGCTCAAGACGTCTATAAGACGGCATTTAGGACGCACGAGGGCCACTATGAAATTTTGGTGATGCCTTTCGGCCTTACTAATGCTCCATCTACTTTCCAGTCCTTAATGAATGAGATCTTCCAACCGTATTTGCGGCGTTTTATTCTGGTATTTTTTTATGACATTTTAGTTTACAGCACGGACTGGGAGTCTCACATGCAGCATTTACGCTCCACCTTTGACGTTCTTAGGGCCAATCAGTTGTATGCTAAAAAGTCGAAATGTGATTTTGGACAGACACAAATTCACTATTTGGGAAACATTGTCACAGCAGGCACAGTCAGAGCTGATCCAGAAAAGATAAATTGTGTGTTGCAGTGGCCCAAGCCCACAACTGTCAAGGATCTTAGGGGTTTTTTGGGTCTTACTAGGTATTACCGGCGGTTCATTAAGGGGTACAGCACTATGACGGCTCCACTAACAAACTTGCTCAAGAAGAATGCATTCCAGTGGTCGGAAGAAGCGGAGAATGCCTTCATGAGACTGAAGATGGCCCTTACGACACCCCCCATCTTGTCCCTGCCAGATTTTTCCAAACCGTTTGTAGTGGAATCAGATGCATCAGGAAAGGGCGTAGGGATGGTACTGTTACAAGACGAAAAGCCCATTGCCTATTTCAGCAAGGTTCTATGACCATTGGCCCAGGGGAAATCCACGTATGAAAAGGAGTTAATGGCGGTTGTGTTGGTTGTGCAGAAATGGAGGGGGTACTTACTGGGTCAAGCTTTCACCATTCGCTCCGACCAAAGAAGCTTACGATATCTAATAGAACAACCGGTTCTGAATGAGATACAACAGAAGTGGCTATATAAGTTGCTAGGCTTTGACTTCACAATAGAATACAAAACAGGTCCGTCCAATCTGGTTGCAGATGCTTTGTCAAGGCAACATGAGTGCTGTCAGATGGTAGCTTCTAGGCTCACTTATCCATTTATGAGTCAGCTGAGGGAGGAAGCCTCTAATGATGCTCGTCTCACTGAGATCAGAAACCAGATCCGAAATGGAGAACAAGTCCCACCGGGTTTCTCCCTTTGTAATGAAACTCTGATGTACAAGGGCAGAACGGTGCTGCCAGGTAACTCAACCCACATTCCGGCCCTCTTAGAGCTTTTTCATGCTTCACCAGTGGGTGGACATTCTGGCATCCTACGAACATATCGTAGGGTATCATCTCATTTTTATTGGGTGGGGATGAAGAGACAGGTTCGGGAGTATGTTGCCATGTGTGCAATATTTCAGCGGCATAAATATGACAATCAGTCCCCGGCTGGGCTGTTACAGCCTATACCGCTCCCGGAACAAGTTTGGGATGAGGTAACTATGGATTTCATTACTGGTCTACCTCCTTCCGGCGGAAAGACAGTCATTGTTGTTTTTGTGGATCGGCTGTCTAACTATGCGCATTTTGCACCACTTTCCCATCCATACACTGCAGCAGAAGTGGCCAAATTTTTTGTCCAGGAGGTCTCCCGTTTACATGGCACACCCAAGGCAATTATCTCTGATCAGGGCTCAGCTTTCATGAGCCGTTTCTGGGGTGAATACTTCCAGGTGCAAGGAACAAAACTCCATCATTCCACCAGATATCATCCACAGTCTGATGGACAGACAGAGGTGGTGAATCGTTCCCTTGAGACCTACCTTCGGTGCTTTACTAGTGATTACCCCGGGAAGTGGGCCAAGTGGCTGTCATGGGCGGAATACTGGTATAACACCTCTTTTCATGTTTCAATTGGCATGTCACCTTTTCATGCCCTGTATGGAAAGGAACCACCCTCTCTACTACCATATGAGAAGGGATCCACAGCTGTGGCTGAAGTAGATGCACATCTAGCAGACAGAGATGCCGTCCTTAAGGACTTAAAGACCAACTTGCTAAAGGCACAACAACAAATGAAGGCCTACTATGATAAGAAACATCGAGATGTTCAGTTCGAGGTAGACAGGATTTATTTGAAGCTGAGGCCCTACAAGCAAAGTAGCTTGGCCAAAAGGTCCTCTCAAAAGTTAGCTCCCAGATTTTATGGTCCATTTCGTATTGTAACCAGGGTGGGGAAGGTGGCTTATAAATTAGACCTCCCTAGCTCTTCCAAGATACACCCCACATTTCATGTATCCCTATTGAAGAAACACTTAGGGCCAGTCCATTCAGTTTCAGCTTGCTTACCAGAATTTTCTGAGGAGGGGGTTCTACAGCCAGAGATGGATCATATTGCTGACTTCAGGTGGGTACGAGATGGCAATAAGACAGTTCAGCAAGCCTTGGTGGTATGGAAACACCTCCCACCGGAAAACGCCACATGGGAAGACTGCTGTCAGCTGCAGCAACGCTACCCCGGCGTTAACCTTGAGGACAAGGTTGTTATAAAGGGGGGAGGAGCTGATGGAACTGTTGATAATAACAGAAATGTGAATGGCCCATTAAACAGTGTATAACCGGGGACCTCGCAAGATGGCCCATTATGGCTAAAGAGGGGTAACCGACATCTATAAATAGCCCATGAAACAATGACAAAGGTAGCGCGCGTATACACGCACCTCCAACCCGGCCCAACTCGGTGCATGCGTGAAAAGCACCCCCCAAACTCACATGCATGGATAAATAACATTGTTAGGGAGGGTTAAGTATTTTTACCCCTCCCTTATACTGTATCCTTCTTTAATCTATGTTAATAAAAGTTACTGTTATTGATAAAAAAAAAGTGGTAAATTGGGAAAGACTTAAAAATGAAGCAGCTTGATGTAACTTTTCCTGAAATTTAATACATAAGGACACTTTTATCTATTAAAACAAGTTCCGGCAATTAATTATGGGTGTGCCCACTACCCCGTTCATCAAAAATGGAATGTGCCAACTTACCATGCAAAATTTAACATTGTTGTCATATATTTACATTGAAGGTCTACTAACTATGAATTGAAAAGAAAGCTGTCATTAGAATATTGGAAATATACATAGTGATGGATCACATGGTAGATATGTTTGTAAAGAAACAAAAATCACAAGGTTCAAGTGAGGTTCAACTACCTTACCAGTTTTGCAAAGTTCCCTGCTGTCAGTGGTGCTGAATACCCATCAAGAACAACCTGAAGATGTGGATTACTGATGAAGTAAGCTTCAACTCACCACAGTAAAAAATGAATACCACTGAAATATTAAAATATCAGATCTTCTTGTCCAAAAAATATCCCCAATTCCATAGCCATTTGCTATTGACACACACATTGACATAGACTGCTCAACTATTTGGACACCCTTTGTTGGGCCAAGAGCCAAATTTTTATATAGATGGTATCAAAACCAACTAAGAGTAAGGCTACCACAAGCATTGCTTATGTGTCAATATGAGCAAAATATCCATTCACTTGGCTGTTAGACCATAAAACCAGTATGGTATTTAGATTTCAACTCTATTTCAAATGTACCTCACTGATTAGTTCAGTGGCTATGTAATAGCACCAAGGAGATAGTCATTTCATCCAGGCATTCAGAACACCTCAACTCAACTCAACTCAACCTTAACCCTTTTGGTTTCAGCTACAGTCAGAATACTACATTTGTATAATAGACTACCAGAGCAAGGTAAGGATAAGCCAAGGGATCATATATGAGAAACCTGAACAAATGGGCTAAATAGAAGGTAACCTAACAATTCCTTGGACAAGTATAGCTTTATAGTACATACTCCAAAGTTATCTACTTACAAAGAATATAAGAAGATTGCATGGTTAACTGCACTATCAAGAATTCCACCAGAAGCCCTACACAGGTTTTGTATTAATATTTTCTACCAATGGTATCAATTGCCTTGGTATCATTTTCTTTTTTCAATTATTATAATAAGTGAACTAGAACCCTTCCAAAAAAAGATATTATGTATCACCAACTTACCCCATGTACAATGATATATAAGTTGTACATCAACAAGGGATTCTCAGTTGGGATTCTAATTTGCCTTCTAGGCCAAAAGTTCAGTCATTAAAAATGGCAAGCAGTAGTAGAATGTTATAGGTTTCTCATGAAAATAAAAAGTAAAAAAAAAAGCCCATTAATGATTGGAAACATATGGGCACCATGAGATTCCAAAATGCAAACCAAAAAGAAGATTCAAACAGCTATGTACAAATATGGTTGGGAATCTTAAGAAGAACTACATGCTTAAATTATTCCAGTCCTAATAAAGCAGCACAAATACCAAAAAGCTGACACAGTGTCAATAGATCTGATGGCTAGAAGAAAGTCCTTGGAGGGTGATATGCTATATTGGTCTAACTCCCCTACTAGTGATTTTTCTATTCAATTAGTCCGGGGTCTAATTCAAGAAAATGGTAATAGAGTCCCTTGGCTGCATTTAATGTGGTTCAAACACCACATCCCTATACAGTTTTATCAGTTGGTGGCTTTTCACCTGAGGACTACCAACCTAGGTAGAATTATCTCATGCATATTTATTATCTCTATTCAGGAGCCATTTCTTGGTGTAATGGTAAAATCCTCTTCTGACGAGCATGAGAACACAGGTTCAAGTCTGAAGTGACCACTTTGTGCCCAAAAAAAAGGCCAAAGGTTAGATTTGTGTCCACTATCTAGTCTACCCCTCCCAAGGTCCTGGTTAGTCAAGACCATCCTTGGATAATGGCCCTTTTAGTTCCATATTCTCTATTCAATATGGATATATTTTCTATCCTAACCATAGGAAGAATTTGTACCATTTCATTTTCAAATGTGGTTTCTCCAATGCTATTTGGAAGCAATGTTAAAGAATTGCAGCTTGATGGACCTGGTTATGAGAGCTTCTTCCATACAAAGCTTCAAAGGCAGCCTCATCCCTGCCTTAATCCCAAGATTGGCCTTTTGTAGCATGCTTTACCACAGTTGGCTTGAAACAAATGCTAGGATTTGGACAAACCAGAAGGTCTTGTGGAAGTATCATCCATAAGGTGTCATTTGTTTAAAAATATGTGCATTTATAATAAATATCATGCCCAGACTGCAGTTAACTCATGGTTGGTCATCATCATGATCAATTGGTAATTTGGTATTCGCTTTTTTCTACATAGTGATGACCTATAGTTGTCCCATGGTTGATGTGGTGGTGAGGGGTTAATCTCTGTGAATTTTGTATTTTGTAACAATTCAGTTTTGGTCACCAGAAAAAGGTACTGATTAGCAAGGTTAACAAGTAAGGAAATGATTTGGAGGAAAAGATTTGCGGTGGAGAAGAAGAGATTTCTGGTAGAGGAATGTAAAGAGGGAGAAGTATTGATGTTTGAAGAGGAAGGGAGGGCTAAGGTTTTCATATGCGAAGCCGTTGCAGGTTGGATTAAAGGATTTGTCAAGGGAGCAATCCATACAGAGACCAAACCTAGCTGGAGGAGTGAGCTGAGAAAGGAATGGAAATTTTTCTCAATCGAGAAAAAAGTCAATAACAAAGGATGTTTTATGAGGATAGATGAAAAGTTGGATAATGGTAAGAGACAAACTATCTGCTTGCCAGAAGGAAGAAACAGACAGGGATGGGTTGCAGTTGCAGAGGTACTGCAAGAGTATGAGGAAAAGTGCTGGCTGGGGGGGCGGGGGGAAGAAGTTTCAGGAGTCAGAACAACATAAGGGGAATCAGGAGATAACGATTGAAGGAGCTGATGGCATCCCAAAGTTCGTTTTGAGAGGAGGCAAGGAAGATTGAAGCAAAATGTTGGCGGTGACAGAAAAGAAGAAGGTTAGAGATTAGAAAAGGATTCTTAACAATGTTATGATTAGAATTCCAAATGGGGATTCAGCTATGATTTTTCCTTTCGATGACAGTAAAGCAATTCTGGATAGTGGAAATTCGAAGACAAAGTGCATGACTGTTGAAACTTTGGAAGGTGCGGTGATGGTGGCGAACTGGACATCTTCTTGCAATGAAATTTCAATACCTGGCGGGAGTGTGATCTTGATCTTTGGTCTGCCTTCTAACTTATGGTTGGATCAAGTCTTCAATAAGCTTGCGGATGCGTGTGGTGGAGTATTAGAAGATGTTTGCACTGCTGACCTTCACGCAGTGAAGATTACAGTTGCAGGTGCCAAATCGGACAGGATTCCCTGCATGATCGACTTTTTGCTGAAGGGAGATGGTGGAAACTCTGGGTGGCATCGGAAGCTGAAGCGTCCCTGTGGTGTGGAAGGCGAGAAGTTGAAGACAAGGCAGGTAGGGTTTGGTGGAGTACACATGGCACATGCAAATTGGAAGGTCGGGGGGGGAAGAGAGAAAACGAAGGGTTGCTGGGCCTGGAAGCTCGAGACTCATTGAATATTATGGTCAAAAAAGGCTTGCTGTAATGCTGATTTCAAGAAGAATAACGAAAAGGGAGAAGAGGAAGATGAACAGGTGTTTCGAGAGAGAAATGAACAAGGACAGCAAGCTGGGCCGGGCTTTAGTGGGTCCACACATGATATTCTTGGGGAGTGATGGGCTTGGAACAAGTGGACTTAATAGTGGGACTAGAAGAGGTAAATTATAGTCTGGAATCAAAGGGTGGGCCCAGCTACAATGGTGGTTTGGCCCAAGAGTATATTGGGGGTAAGCAGATTAAAGAGGCGATAGAGAAAGTGGTGACAGAAGAGGACGATTGCAATGCCGAAGGATATGTTTAGAGAACAGCAGTGTTCCTCCCTAAAAATAAGGTTGCAACGACGATTCAGGAGGACGGGGGTGGAAACATAAGTGCGGAAGAGAAGGGGAGACTCAGGTGGACTATGAAGACAATCATTTGCATTAAGAAGAAGGGGAGGATGACGAAGACAAACAGGACGTCACTGAGGTTGAGGGAGGAATTCAGGAAAGAGATGAAAAGGATGATTGGGGAGAGAAAGCAACGGTAGAAGAAGAGAATGGCAGAAAGATGACTGAGGTTTTACTGAAGAGGGATGAAAATAGAGCAGAAGAAGAGGGGGAAATCAATCGAGGAGATGAGGTGGTCGGGTCTTTACAAGCATAGGAAATGAGAGCGTTGGAAGAATTAGTGGGGAAGGGAGCATGAGAAGTGGAAAAAGATTTCATTGAGAAGAAAAGAGGGGAGAAAGAATCAGGGGTTGAAAAAAAGGGAAGGGAGGAGGAAGAAGATAAGATTGGAGATGGAGTTCGAATTTACAAAAAGGAGTATAGAACTTTCCCCTTAGAAGAAAGTAGAGAAGGAAGTTTAGGGAAGGTTGATGAAGAACTTATGATGGATGAGGTCCATGAGGTAGAGAAGAATTGTGATTTAGAGAAAATGATAAACAAGGAAGTGGAAGTCAGTAAAATTCTGGGGCTGTTTTTCTTAGGAGGGAAGGAGTTCGCCAAGGAAGCATTCAGATCGGTAGAGGAAAAAATGGGGAAAAAGAGAGTAGTGCCATTCCAGTGCTTGACGGCAATTCCAACAATTCTGAAAAGGAAGTGATTGTTGGAGATGGCAGGGCAACTAGAGATGGTGGGGATGATTTCAAGGAGGAGGATTTATCTGAGAGGATTTGGATTTCAGATAGGGGTCAAAAGCCAGATGGGAGTCTGGAAGAAGCCGTGAAAATACTCGATACAGTTAGGAGATTCAGAACTCAAAAGAACAGAAAAAAGTTAGCAGCAAGTTCCAGTTTCCAAAGTCTTTGCACGGATAAAAGGAGGCTTATATGGCATTGGGCCTAATAAGCCCGTCAAAAAACACAAAAGATCAGAGAAAAGGCGACTAGAAGATTGTTCTCAAAAAGCTGATAAGAAGAGTCATTGAGTGGGAGTCTTGTTTGGGTTTGGGCAGTAGGGCTGGGTTTCCAGAGGGTGTCAGTTTTGGGTGGTAGGGTCTGGTTTTTGCCTTAGTGTTGCAGTGTGGTTTTTTTTTTTCTTTTTAGCTGGGTCGAGGATTCTTGTTTGGGCTGATTTTTCGGGCTTGGGGTTTCTTTGCTTGGGTCTCTGTTTTTGCTTTCCCTTGGGCGATTGCTTATTACCTTCCTTGTAATTGCTTTTTTTTTAGTTTTTAATAATTTTTTTATCTTCAAAAAAAAGATACTGACTTGGGAACATTCCATTTTTGATAAACCTGAAACATCCCTGGTGAAAAGACAAAGAAACTAATGCTGATAGTGATAAAAGTCAAAACATGGGGGTGGTTTTTTTTGCTTTCCCTTGGGTGATTGCTTATTACCTTCCTTGTAATTGCTTTTTTTTTAGTTTTTAATAATATTTTTATCTTCAAAAAAAAGATACTGACTTGGGAACATTCCATTTTTGATAAACCTGAAACATCCCTGGTGAAAAGACAAAGAAACTAATGCTGATAGTGATAAAAGTCAAAACATGGGGGTGGATTTTTTTAATCATGTATCTTTGACCAATGGTTAGGGGTATTCCCTCTTTATCAAAAACAGGATGTGCCTAATCATTACCTATGATGAAAAGTTGTAGTGAGCCAAATAAAAAGATATTTTAATTACAATTGCATAAGTACCACCAGATGATGGGAATCAACGATTAACATGAGGTTATGCAAGACAAGCTTTTCTCAGCTGTCAACATAAATCAATTATCAATAATTCTTTGAAGGTAAATTATGTTGATGTCTGAAAAAGCATATAAAGTTACAGATGCTTACAAGATATATTTCTTTCTTTGAATAATATGAACTTAAGCAAACCTGTATTATAGCAGATTTTCTTGGTTCACCACCAGAAGCAGGAGAAAAAGTTGTACCATCTCCCTTCTCGATCGTGAACTCTACAGTTCCTCTCCCAGTGAGCCTACAAAATATATGGAAACAATTTCTATTTCAGTTGTGTAAGTGCTCTATGATCCAGCAATACATGCAGATAAGAATCATCGCAGAAGCATTTAGAGGATACGTAATACATATGAATAGATAGAAAGAGATAGATAGTATATATAGTAATAAACATATACACATGCTGATAGATTGATAGATTGACATAGACATAGATATAGATACACTGAGGTCTAAAATATTACCCCAATGTTGGTAGTCCTGACTTGGGATCTTGGGAAGGGTGGACTGGGCATGGAACTAACCTTTGGCATTTTTTTTCTGACTCAAACTCATGTTTTAATTCTTGTCATCCAAGATTTTACCAAGGCAGCGAACAAAGTTATCAGGCTCTCCTTTGTTTAAATTCAACATGAAATTATCATATTCATAATTTTGTTCTTTAAGATCATAGAAATTGCTTAAAATAAACATCCAAAATTTGAAGCTCCACGATACCAAAACAACTCTCTTGAGATGTTCATCTACATCAAGAAAAAGAACGGTATCATCTGCAGACTGAGATGAGAAATGCATACCCTCTCCCTCCCTACTTCAAAGCCTTTAAGAAACTGTCTGCTAACAGCCTTCCCAATGAAGAGACTCAACACATCAACATCCAAGGAGAAAAGAAAAGGGGAAAAAGGGAAGTTTTGCCCGATTCCCTGAGCAGCTCTAAAATAGCCTTTCGGTTTGCCATTAACTAAGATGGATAACCAAGGGTGTTTGATATATCCCATCTTCACCCATCTGTCACCACCCTTTCAATCACCATAAAAGCTAAGCAGTGCCAATCCACCCTATCAAAGGCCTTCTCTAAATCAAGTTTGAATACCACCTCCTCTTTTCCTTGAGATCTTCTATCTTCTACACATTCGTTGGCAATGATAACAACATCAATTATCTTCCTACCTTGAAGAAAGCACACTGATTAGAGGCCACAACACCCCCCCGCCCACTCCCAATTACTTCCTTGAGCCTTTCAGCTCGTACAAACAAGCTTCCAGTAAGACTAATAAGGTCTGAAATCTTTTACCTCTACTGCCCCATTCTTCTTTGGAATTAATGAGATGAAGGTGAATTTAGTGCTTTTGTTGATGGTGGAATGGAAGAAATCATCAAACACATCCATGATGTCCCCTTTAATTATATCCCAGCAGACCTGAAAGAAAAGTAGGGAATCCATCAGGTCCGGGTGCCTATAACCATTTAAACCAAGCACCGCCTCCTTCACTTCTGACTTCTCAAAGACCCTCTCAAGCCACCTACTTTTCTCCTCTGTTAGGGTAGGTCCATCCCAACTAACTAGCTTTGGCTGCCAACTTTCTTGCGAAGAGAAAAGGTCCTCATAATAATTCAGTATTGCCTCTGCAATTTCCAATTGGTCTGTAATCTCCCGGTTTCTGACTCTTAACTTACCAATAAAGTTCTTCTTGCATCTGCCCAAAGCATATCTATGAAAGAAGGTGACGCTGATGTTGCCTTCCCTAAGCCAAGTAACCCTCAAAGCATTGTCTCCAGTACATTTCTTTCCTTAAAGTTAGCTTCTCCCAGTTCCTTCTCACTCTTCCTTCTTCACTTAGTCCTGCAAACTGCTCCTCCTCATCCAGCTTATCAAATTCTAAATTCAGGGTTTTCTTTTCCCCCTCAACCAGTCTGAAATTCCCCTTGCTCCAGCTCTTCAGCTTCTTTTTAGATATTTCAATTTCTACATAAACCTAAGCTCAGCCCATCCCTCCATATTGAATTCCTGCTACAACTTGGTTACTTCCCTTCAAAAGTCTTGTGAAATATCCAGGACTTCTTCAATCTAAATGGATGCCTGCCCATCTTCACTATCTCCATTTACAACAGCACCAGCTAGTGGTCTGAGGTACATCTCAAACCAACCTGTTGAGTGGTCATCGGATATTGCTCTTCCCAATCTTCTGAAATAAGATACTTATCAATCCTGCTAGTAACAATGTTCTCCTGCATGTTTGACCAAGTATAATGATCATTTGAAGGGGAAGGTCCCGAAGCTGAAACCAATTTATGAATGAAGAAAAATCTCATACTTCTGGTTGCTCTGCCACTTGAAGATTTTCTATGCACGCACCTGTTGATGTTAAAACCACCCCCAGTGCACCAAGAAAGTATAACATTGGTGCCAATTGATTCCAATTCCTCCCAAAAGATACTTCTTCTAGCAGGTGAATTAAGACCATAAACACCTATTAGAACCCAGTAGAAATTATCACTCTGGTTAGTGAAAAGAACTGAAACAAAAAAAAAATAGACTGTCTTTTAGATGACTTTATAGTATACAGTCCAGCTTCTTCAACCAAATACGTTTTTTATTTTTTTTTAGGTCTCTTTGCATCCTTTGAGTATGAACTCACTGTATCACAAATGGTTATGGAATTTTTTTTACATCCCCCTATTTGAAGAGGCCACTAAGGAATCCATCCTCTGTGCACCATGTAATTGGATAGAAGGGAGCCATCTGAAAGCACATTCTTATCCATTATGAGACAAAAACATATAGTTTGGAAGGGGAAATGAGTAACACCCAAAACCAAACTATAACATCAAGAACATAAAATAAAACACCAACAAACATGACCAATTATATAGACTGCACTAGCATCTCTAATGTAGACCAAAATCACAAAATCACAATCCAAAACTAGCACTCAGAACATTAACAAAGTCTGGATGCACTATAATCCAGTCAAAAATCAAATTTTCCATTTCCAAACTAAGGCTTGCATAGCCCTTTTGTTTCCCCTCATTTTTTTTATTCCTCTCCTTCCAAATATTCCAACGGAGTGCAAAAGGAATACAGTTCCAAAATATCTTTGCCTTTCCCGCTTCCTGCTATAGCAGGCCATAAAGAAAAATCTCGTTAGGATGCCTCAGCTGCCACCTATGTTTTCCAAATAAAGAAAAGAAAAACCTCATACAAATTTGGCAAAACTGCAAGAAATAAAAAGATGCCTCACATCTCCTTCGTGACTGTTGAAAACATAATGCCTGTTGAAATTGTATGATGCCCTTGAAAACACCAATTCTTTTTGTGGATATAACCTCTCTAGAATCTCAATAAAACCTAGCAACCCAATACTTGTATGCAACTACCTCCTCCAAAGAGCACTCTTTCATTACCAATTCTCCGGCCATCTAAGCAACACTTTATTTGTTGCCCTTATTCTTCTAAAACCCAGCCCTGCAAACAAAATCCTACTTAACTAAATGAAATCTTGACAATGCAAATATTATTGCATATAGGTGCATGAGGAGGTGAAAGGAAGGACAAGGATCTTGGGGTAAACCTTGTCTCATACAATGATGAAGGATCTAGGCATCTAGCCCAATGAAAGTTGGGATCTTGGGGTAAACCTTGTCTCACTTATGATACCACCAACCCCACTTTCTTCAACTGCACATTACACACTACACTCTAAAGCTGAAATCATTCAGTCAACACATCAAACACTTGGACTGCACACTGCAGAACCATTTACCATCAACACACCACTGCTGAAATTACTCAGTCATTTCATCGAACACTTGTTCTTCATACTGCAGAACTGATTACACACAAGGTCTAGGGGTTCACTCTCCTAGCCGACCCACTTTGACTTTTATTCATAAAACTTGAGTTACAAGAAAGACAATTTTGTCCCTCATAGAAGATGGGACACATAACTTAAACTCAGATACAATAGACCTTTCACTTTCAAGAAGATACACCAGAATGACCAAAATACCCCTGACTCAAGCATTCTAACAAAAGCCATATCCACCATTAAATATTAGTGATTGAATCATTTTACTACTTCTACCCATGTCCTTTTCGGTCTACCCCTAGCTCTTCTAGGCCCTTCCACTTGTAACAAATCTCTTCTTCTAACTGGAGCTGTCGGTGGTCTTCTATGCACGTGACCAAACCATCTTAGTCTACTATCTCTCATTTTATCACATATTGGAGCTACTCCTAGGTTTCTACAGATGGCTTCATTACTGATCCTATCCTTTCCTAGTTTGAATATTTGAATTATTCAATCTCTAGTCTTGTTGAATTTTGCTTTATTTATTGCATCGTATTTGTTTGGTTATAAGGAGATTAGAAACTTAATAAAACAGGTTATCTGCTAACCAAGTGACTTCCTCATGAAATAATTTTGAGGTTATTTTTTCATCAAGTGATCAATTGATTCTATCCAAGTTAATGTTATTTAGTTGCTTCAGGTTAAAAGAAGAGTTGCTTTAACTGAGAAGTCTTTAACTTCTTAGAACAAGTTTGACTTTCCTTCTCTAGAAGAGATTCCAGGAAACTCTATTGTGGGGCTATGTTATCCTTTCTTCTCCTAGTGTGATGCATGACCCTACTAAAGTTATTATAAGAGGCTTACCAAAAAAAAGAGTTACTATAGGGGCATATACACTTCCATTGACCACCACCACCCTCCCAAAAAAAAAAAAAAGCAAAATCCATTCCTTTGAGGCCCTGCAGCATCCAGAACTCTGGTGTGCTAAGGGAAACAAGATTTATTCAAGGACAAATGTAATTCCATTTCTGTCATGATTAGAAGCATGGCAGATAGTATTTGCACATAGTCTTCCTACTCTGAAAAGGTGGTTTGATTTCTCTTATCTAGGGGTTATAGGAGAGGCAGATCAGAAGTGAATAATATTGTTACTAGTCCATGATTCATGAAACATCTCATGATACTTTTGCTAGAGATGAAGGATGAAGAATGAAGAATGATTCAAGCAATCAAATGGCAAATGTGGGTGATTGGGGGCATGAAAAAGTTTTCCATGTCACAAAGGAGGATCCAATCCTTGCATTGTCCATGAATATTCTGCACATGCAAAGATATGTGGTTGATTGGTGATACTCCAGCTATGCTTGGATTAGAAGGGGATCTATGCATGCATGCTCTTCCATCATATTCTAGAGCCATTTACGATTTTGGATTTCTTCTGCTTTTGAGTTATGTCTAGCACATATTTTCTCTATATAATTCATTTATCAATGTTTATCAAAAGAAGAATAAACTGAATATAATCTTCCAATTTAAAATGTCAGGATCAAAGGATGTTTAACTTTATTCAGCAGTTTTGGAATTCAAAGTAGTAACTATAAATGAAAGTGAAATCAATATTCCATCAATGCACTCTATTATTATAAGATTTAAAACCTAATATATAATTTTACACTTCAACCATATTACTAGTTGTTCTAAAATTTCATCTTAGTATACCTAGGCTTCATTTAACTGAACTACATCTATATTTGCCCCCTGAAAGGGCCACAGAGTCCCTAAAAACGGACTAGCTAATTGTTAATCGTCATACACAAGCTAGCTTTACTAGGTGAGAATGAAACAAAACAATACCATAGAATTTATTCATATGATTTCTTTTGTCGATTAATACAGCAAAAGATACTAATGTGATTCACCAGCATTGCTAAGTTAGCTCTTTTGTCAGATGTAGGGGTGCAAGATCACATATTAACAATATATACATATATGTATGTATGCATGTATGCATGTATGCATGTACATATGCATGCAAATCTGTAACCCAAAAAAATATATGAATGAAATGTTTGGTATTCACAATTTATACCTTGGGTATTTTAAGTATTGCTCGGGCAACAAAAATGACAAACCTGGAGCCTGTTCAAGAATGGAACTGTTGAGAAGTTTCACATATTTACATCTTATTACTATCATTAATCAGGTAGCCAAATAAATAAAGAAGACTAATCTAGACATATACCATTTTTGATAAACCGGGTACATCCTTGGTGAAAAGACAAAGAAACCAATGTTTATAATGATAAAAATCAACATATAGGAGTCATTTGTCTTACAAAACATGTAATTTTTTACTAATGTTTAGAGGCTGTCATTTGAGCACATCCCATTTTTACAAAGGGCCACACCCTTAATTATTACCCAAAAATGGTAGATATTTTAAAAGATAAAATCACTCCTTTTGATCATTGAAAACGAGAATATGTTTTGTCCTTCAGTTTTCTCTCCTATCAAAATCATGATGTGACCAATTACTCCTTTTTTTTTTTTGATAGATAACCATAAGTATAATTAAAAATGCAGAACAAATAATTAGGGGCTCCTGAACCGAGCCAAGACCCATTCAGAATTTAGGTTAGCTCAAAATAACTGTGCCCAAATTTCTCCTTTAAATAACAAGTTAATAAACACTAACAACAATAATCATAAACATTTCTAGTTTTCCACTACAAAGTAACAACACATTCAGGAGAACATGGAGAAACCATTAGACATCAACATCATAGGTCCAAATACTGCCATTGGTTGCCGAAATACAAATTTCCTGTTATGGATTAACTAGCTTATTTGGGAAAAAAACACACCATGGATAGTAAATATTACTTGTAATAATTCCAACTCTGCAACAGTATCCAATGATGATGCAAGATCTACAGATACTCTATCTGGGTCATTATCTTTGATTGATGCCAGAAGGCTCTGCAACCTGCCCTGGAAAATTAAATTAAATATGTCCTGTAAATCCTACAGGCACTTGGAGCAATTGTCTTTTATCAAACAGAAGAATTATACAATGCGTTTAAAAACCTATCTCCGGGAACTACTGATCAAATAGATGTTAACGTAGCTGATAAAAAAATAACAAAAAGTAAAATGAAATATAAGGCTCAAACCAGTTGTGCTCTTGCAAGATGATATACCATGGTGGACCAAGTCAACCATAAAAACTTTTTCTCTTCTTCATTTTTTAAGCTTCTAAGTCCAAACTCCAATTCTTTAACAACATTGCCCAAAAAAAGCTTTGGAATTTGAGACACTGATTTGAAAGGAAGTTTCTAAAAGCCCAAGAAACTAGAGCATGTATAACATTTACATAAAATGGTTTAGAAACAAGGAGAGGAGGATATCTTCATCCCTGGCCTTGCACTGAAAACAAAAGTTACTGATGGAAAAAAATTTTGCCATTTTACCTTCCCATCTATAAGAGAAGCATGCAGCATGGAACCCTTCTCCTTAAGATCTTCAGGTATACTACCCAAGATGGATTCTTTCTCATCCATTGCAATCTGAAAGAAAAATATGGATAAGTAAATAAATAAATAAAATTAGATGGTATCATAAAATAATCTATACACAAGCTACATACCTATGCTAAACTAGACATATCTCGAACACAAAAAGGAACATAGATAGGATAGGAACCCCAAGTGTAAGTGGGGTGGTAAGGCTAAGCGTGGTGGTCTCCTTGAAGGACAAAGAAAGGCCAAAGGTTATTAGGTAGTGAAGACAAATAGGGGTCTCAAAATAGATAGAATCGTGTGCCGGTCACGGTTTATTCCCCTTTTTATAAGGGGAGACCTTGAGGCCCTGAGGGGAAGGAGCCAAAAGGGGTTTGATTCCTATTTGGAAAGGAGATCTTTGATTCGGTGTCGGTTGTCAGGAGTTCACTGCTGGGGGTTCGCCACATGTCGCGCGAGATCTTCCTAGGACGAAGTTTCCTTCGTCCAAGGATTCTCATGATACACGTGCGCTACTTCCCCTTACGAGTCTCCTGTATTGACGTGGCACAGATGACGTCAGAGCTAATTTGACGTATTCAATTAATTTGTTTGATGTCTTATCGTGAGTGACTTTGGCTTGTTGTAGTCACGCGGTGGTTCCTTAGTCCATTGCAGGTCTATGATGGCTTTAAGCTCATCGCAAGCATGTGATGGGTTATGGGTTCATCGTAGGCCCTCAATGACTTCCATGTCATCATAGGTGTTTCTGTCGTTCTGATTTAATACCTTCATCGTGATCACAGACATGGGGAACCACATGTACTTACAATTAGCCCCCCTGTTTATTAGTAATAGTATTCTTATCAATAAGCATTCCCGCGGCCGGTGCGCTTGCTTTACTTCTTTTATTGCATGTTTTGTCATCAGCTGGGGTGTTATGGCTGGGGTGAGGAGAGGTGATTCTGAGTTTTGTTTCGTCCAAGTACTGGTTATCTCTTGAGGTTGGGCATCATGTAGGTTTTTGGTGACTATAGTCGTTGGGGCTCAGGTTGGGGTGTTTGGCTTGGTGCTTTTGTTTGATAGTATGTTGGCTGGATATCAGAGGTATGAATGGATCTATTTCTATTGTTCATCTGTTGTGGGGATCCTGAAAGTTTGAGCTTAATTCGGGGGAGAAGAAAAGAAAAATGTTGCTGCTGGTGTGTTTGTTTTGGAGCGCGTTGTGTGTTAGGACTGGTCAGTTCTAGTATGATTGTTATTATCCCCCCTGTTTCTTGATAGGAAGGACTTTATCAAGAGGTAGGCTTTTTGTTCACGGTTAGATTTGATTTTCAGCCCTTGGCAATAATGCTTACTATCAAGAAACACTTCTGAAGGCCTCTGTATGTACTCTTGCGTCATTTCGGGTCATTGAGGGGTGGTTCTACCCCATGTATTGCAGGTTGCTCCACAATGCCTGTTTGTTGAGTGTTTTATGCATCTGAAGGGGCAAGATGGGACGGCTTTTGTTAGGTAGTGAAAGACAAACAGGGGTCTTAGAATAGATAGAATCGTGTGTCGATTACAGTTTATACGCCTTCTTATAAGGGGAGACCCCGAGTCCCTGAAGGGAAGGAACCAAAAGGGGTTTGATTCCTATTTGGTAAGGGGATCTTTGATTCGGTGTTGGTTGTTATGAGGACATTGTTGGGGGTTCTCCATGTGTCACGCGAGATCTTCCTAGGATGAAGTTTCCTTTCATCCGAGGATTCTCATGATACATGTGCGCTACTTCCCCTTACGGGTCTCCTGTATTGACGTGGCATGGATGATGTCAAAGCTAACCTGACATATTCACTTAATTTGTTGGATGTCTTGTCGTGAGTGACTTTGGCTTGTTGTGGTCGTGCAGTGGTTCCTTAGTCCATCACAGGTCCGTGATGGCTTTGAGCTCATCACAAGCCTATGATGGCTTATGGGTTCATCGCAGGCCCTCGATGACTTCCATGTCTTCATAGGTGTTTCTATCATTCTGGTTTAATACATTTGTTGAAGTTCGACCTGCCCTAGAATTCTTTCTTGTTCGTTGACTGTAAAGTAAAGTGAACAGCAAGAAGTAGAAGTAGGAGAGGAAAGAAGAAGAGAGAAAAGAGAGAAGGTTCGGTTCGAATTAGAGAAAAAGTTATCCCTAGATTCAGCCAGACCTGTTATTATATTATTAACTTATTGGAAAAGACTTAAGTGCCCTTATTTAAGTAAGAGGCACTCGAACTAATATAACAGTACACATCAACATTCTCAACAAGTGCAAAGACCAAAATACCCCTTCACTAACACCACTAACACTCCCCCTCAAGCTGGTGAGTATATATCATATAATCCCAGCTTGTTACACATGTAGTCCACTCTCCCCCGACTCAAACCTTTTGTA